>VZSZ01000017.1:302216-463595 GCA_013398815.1 Ibidorhyncha struthersii | reverse complement strand
CTGCTGTAATGTCTCCGTGTCAGGAGGTTTCTTTCAAAACTGGGTGCATTTAGCCTGAACTGGTACTAAGGGTATGGTTGGACAGCCACAAGCAGTGGCAGTGATATGGGGCAACCACCTCCTGAAGACCTTCAGCCACAGCACAGTAGCTGTCATGTGCCTGCTCCTAACCCACTGTAAGGAGAGCTACAGAAGAGTCAGCTCTACCACAGCAGAGAGGAGGTGACAGCAGCATCCCTAAACTTCTCCTCCGTCACCATCTGACCATGTGTTCAGGTGCCTTTAATCAGTTGTGCAACATGTCTGAAGCTCAGCACCGGAAGTTTTTCAGTCCGGGACACTTTTTCATCCCAAGGAAGTTTTTTAACAGCTGAACAATATCTGCACTATTCAGTCGGTACTATTTCAGTATTTTCTGGTGCAGAATCATACAGCACTCAGTAAATACATTGTAAATTCACATCTAAGCTTTCCTCTGATCTTGCTTTCACTTAACCTGGGGAAAAAATTTATTACCTAATTCACTTGAAACCATTCTGTATATTTATTTTTGTACATGAAAAGCATCTTGGTTACAGTGAAATCTCCGCTTCTCTATATTGTTACAAATGTCCACGTGTCTTCAGTTTTGATTCACCCATGCAGGCAATGGCTGCAGTTGACCTTGTACTGACTGATTGTTCAGGAATCCAGGTTCATACTTATAAACTCGATTAATGCAAAACTCCTGGAACACAGCTGAAGAACACAATAAAATACAGAAACTATTTCAAATACTAAATCAAACACAAGTTTGCCTTCACTATTATGTGTACTGGGCGAAATTCAGCTCTCTGCAGGATTTGCTCCTGCTGACCAGGTATACACAATCATATATTTCATATATGAATCTTAAATCTAACTGTTCAAGAAAGCCACATGTAACAGCTGAGAAGCTTTATGTGCAAATGGATATTGCCAACAAAAAGACATTCAAATACATGAAGCATGCAAAAATCATTTGAAAGCTACACAAATGATGAAAACTTGCTCTATAAGAAATAAAAAGATCACTTAAATGGGCTGTATAAATGTGTGAATGTCTATAGCTTTGCTGGGAATTGATGGAACATTTTAAATTTTGGTGTAAGGTGATTGAAGAATTTAGACCTGTGAGCGTGGGGGTGCAAACTGGCCTCTGGGCTGCAGATTATGGAAGATGCTTCTGTTAGAAAAACAACCTTGATCCTTGTTTTTCTTTAATCCTCATTCAGGAGAAAAACAAAGATAATTAGGATTTCAGCAACCACTCTGTCAGTCTGGTTCAGGTCCCAGAGCAATAGGAAATACAGATGAGTCTGAACTGTGAAAATTAGGACTAAAGTAAGAATTTGACTCCAAATTAATCCAAATTCAGTGATGTTAATCGTACAGCTTCTGAGGAACATATAAAATGCACAATGGGAATGTATATATTTCAAATTTTCTAAAGGGATGGTTAACGTGCGCTGAAACCTCTAAAGCAACACAAGTGATATTTAACCCAAGGAGTGATAAATTCCATGTAAGAAAGTTGGAAGACATGGCAGAATAAAATGATCTGTTATGGGAACCATTAGTGCTGCGCTGAGATAGGCCAGCTCTGGAAGTGATATTGGTGCCCACACAGGAGACATAGGTGGGAGCAGCACATCCTTTTCTGAATAAAATACCAAGCAGGGGGTAATGTAGTTGCAAAACCCAGTATGTTGCCCTTTCCCCATTCTCTTTCCAGCCAGAGGAAGCTAACCCCATAGCTTTGAGGTGGAGTTCATTTGTTGTGACGGGGGTGTGCTCTGCTGCTGAGGCTGGAGGGCACGTACTGCCTGGAGCAGGCAGGGTCGGGGTCTAGGTGGGATGTGTGTTTCTTCTGAGTTGTGCTGGTTTCGGTGGGATCACAGGCTCTGTGGGTTGCATCCCTCCTTCCTTTGAAGGCGGCAGCAGCTGAGCAGCCTCTCAAGTTTACCAAGTGAGGAAAGTGAATTATTTCTTCCTCGCCTGCTGTGTTCTTCACAGGAGTATCAGGGATCGCCAAACGTAATCATTGCCCAATGGAAACTTAAAAAGGCAACAGAGACTAATTAAAAAAAGATCATTTAAGCAGTATCAGTATTATCCCCTCAGCTTCCCACCAGCAATGTCTGCAAGGCCAAATTTTCACACCAGCTGCATTAGCTGGGCTTTGACATCCATTTGTGACTAGCCTGACCTGGCTGGGAAGGGAAGGTGGGCTGCCCAGTCCAGGCCAGCAGGCACCAGCTGCAAAGCGGCATCCACAGGCATCTCCCCCAAAAGGTCCTGCAGAAGGAAAGCTGGCCATGGGAGAGGGCTCGCTCTCAGCTGATTGGGGTAACTTCTACAGACCCACATGACCATGAAACACCAAAGCAGTGAGAGCACTGCGCTTTGAGGAGTTTTGTGAGCACCCATATTTTGTTCACAGCCAGTGTAAACGAGGTGAACACAGGATTTTTGCCTTGGAAAGCAAATAAAGGGCCTGGTTTCTTGCCTCTTCCCAGGGAAAAATACTTTTCAGACAATAAGAACTTTATGTTCCAGACTTGAAGGCAGATCTTAGCTTTCCTGGACTGTGGGTGCATGTGTTGAGGTGACACGGGAGCTCCTGGGAGGGTCCCACTCCTACCCCTGCACCCCTCTGCATTGCCAAACCACTGGACCTGCGAAATCCACATACAGCAGCCAAAAGGGGAGTTTAATATGTTCTGCAAACTTGCAAGAGGAGCCAGTCTGAGCTGGGTCATTCTGGTCACGGCTTATGGAGGACCCAAATACACATAGCTAACAGCAAAACTGCACAAAGGCACCTTTGGCTGGGATGCTGCTCCCCCACCCGCCGGACTGGTGCCTGCAGCTTGCCTGGGGGCAGGGTGCTCCAGCGGTGGTGCAGTGCCTGGTTTTGAAGTGGGCCAGTGCCAACCTTGGGGAAAAACTCTTTGCATTGTGACACTCCTAAGCATTTTTCCCATTTTTACTAAAGTCGCTAAGAAAAAATGAACAGGAAAGGGCTGTGGCCCGCCCGGTCAGATGAAATATTCAAAAGAAGCAGCAGCTGAGGAAGTTCTTTTAAGAAATAAGGTAACCATGCAAAAGGCTGCATCCCTCTTCTTGTTCAAATCAGTGGTCATTAAAAGCGGGGAGAGGACTGAGTTAGCATCGGTGGGATTGCTGGTTGTTTTTCTGTTTTGTTCCCCTCTCCCCTCAATGGAATTGCTCTCCCTCCCCGCCACAAAACTGCACTTGAGTCAGGAGTTTGTTTAGACATCTGTTTAGACAGATGCTATAGCTGTGGTGATGCCGTTCTAGTTATTTTGGTTTTCAGATATGACTCAGTCCTAAAATAAGCCCTTAAACAATTTAATTTTACAGTTCCAAGCAATGCTGCTGATACATAAATGACATCCTGGGAGTTACATTTGAAGTCTAGAATGGTAAAATGAGATTACTCATAAAAACAGATTTTAAGATGAAGCATAGTAATTGAGTTTGCTTCTCTTATAGATGAAAAATTATGTGATCAATAGATTATTATGGTTTGTAGTAGTCAAAATTTCATGTTATAGAAAAAAATCTATGAAGAGATTAGTAGAATATAGGCTTGCAAATCTCCTGTTATAGTAAACAATGCCTATTTGGCATTTTACAGACTGTGTAAACTCTGGCAATAAGACAGTACTGATTAGTGCAGACCTAGATGAGTAATTGATTTTAACAATTGATTTTTTTTTATTTTTATTAGCACCATACTGACAAAAACAAAAGAGTGAAATACACTGACATGCTAGTGGCCATTCACGTGGCTGATGAACAGCCAGGGCACAGAGATCTGAAAACGGGGTTTGCAACACCTTTTCTCTTCAGGCTCTCTCTAAAACACTTCTTCTTACTCAAAAATCCAGCGGTACACCTTGTCTTTTCTCCCAGAACAGAGATTTGGCCACCATGCTAAAGCAACAAGACATTTTAAATTTTTAATTAAAAAAAATAGCAGCAGAGGAGATGGCCAGAACTGTGACTTGGTAAATATGGCTGTGACCTGGACAGAAATGCAATGGGCTTTACCAGTGCACTGCAGAAGAGATGCTTCTCCACAGGTCGCCCACTCAGGACATGCCAGAGCTGCTCTAGTCTTCTTACTAAGATTTTCTTTATATAGTTGGCAAAAAGCTATCTGATGATTTTTCACTTAAATTATTAACTGGTTTGGGGACAACTTAAACTGCATTTGCCTGTAAGTAAGTTTCACCATTAAAAAATAACTAGCTGAGCTCTATTTTAAAGCTGCTGCTATTTTTATCTGAGAAATCAAGGGAGTCCCTGCCTGTTGAGAGGCCACGTGAGCTGAGCACCGTCACTGTGCTGCAGCAGGAGTCTCCTCCACTTTGGAGGAGACTCACGAGTGCTGTCTGGTCCGTGCACTCTGCCCAGCAGCTGAGCACATCCCCACAGGTGGGACACAGGTGACCCCTTTGAGGTGAGACTCACTGTGTCCGTGGAGGAGGAGACGCCACTGCGTACACATCCTGCATTTGAAGTCAGCAGGATCCAAGCTCTGGGCTCTGTGACTCAGGAGGCTGTCCTTCTCTGAGGTGCCCCAGGACGGATCTGCAGTAGCCCAGTGCAGTTAATGGCAAGACCCTACGCTGCCACTGAAGGAGGGCAGTTTTACGGCACTCCCTACATAAATACCCACTTTTAGGCATCCTAGAAAAAAGCGAAGCCTAGTATTTCGGCTGTGACTTAGTGACCATATTTCACCAGGTGCGCTGTTAAAGGCGGAGCTCTCACAGAAGGCAGAGATGTGCTTAGCCATCAGGAGGAGTGAGGCAGCCAGCCCTCTGTTCTTGCCCATGGTAAATCGGTGAGTACCAGAAATTTGCAGCTGCACCGTTAGCTCCCTTTTCAACAATTTACAACACTGCTGCTTTTTGTCAACTTCTTTCACCATAGCACTGAATTCAGCATTGTAACTGAAGACATCTCTGCCTTTATATCTGTAGGTCTATTAACTTAGGGCAATTACTCTGCAGAGAGGTGACAATTCCTTTATGGAAGTTATTGAATTCTGGTACTGCAAACACCGCAAACAGTGCATCAATAATGAAAGGCCAGGAAAAGAGCACAATGTACCTGCATCATTCAGAAATTATTTTTTTTTAATGGACTATATCGTCTGACAGATAATTTAGGCCTGGAAATTAGACATCAATTTTTAATAATATTTAAATTTACTTTTCAAGAAGAATTAAAAACATGAGCTACTAATTACTAGCTTGACTGAACAGGAGGGAGATGGGGAAGAGGGGGGTGAAAAAGAATTAAAATGAGGGTCACCGAGATGTCTCATTGGAGTTTGCTGACCTTTAGAAGAACTCCCAACTGATTAGTAACCTTGAACATTGATAAATTAGATAATATTCACTCAACCCAATCTCATTTTTTATTTAGCAGAGAATTCCAGCTTTGTTCAGCAGTATGACTTCTGCTCTTTACATACATGTAACACTATCTCTCCAAGGATTTGATTCAAGGTTTAGCTATTGTTATGTCTCAATTCTTGGCTTTTTAGCCTGTTTCTTAGTGTATTGCACTGTGCTTCACGAAACTACAATAGTAGAAAGATCCTACAACGCTTAAGTCAGGGTAGGCAACAAAAGGAGAGAGATGCTTGTTTTTCCATAAATACAGCATTTTAGTTTTGATTAAAAGCTGGGATTAAACACCAGTATTACTCTGCCTTCGAGAAAGGATTGAGAATGAAATTGGAGGTAATTTTCCTTCCAGTTCTCATATCAGTTGTAAGTCTAAATTTGATGCCAGTGGATGCACTGAACCAGATTAAGGGCAGGGATGCTTGCCTCACCCATAACTTATCTATCTATGGGCCCAAAATAGGAATGCTTACAACTGTTCTGTGGATATCTGCCCTTCTCTCTACCAGCTCCACTGCTTTCGTTCAGAGCTTTCTACAGCCTCTGACAGAGCCTGAGGATTCTGCCCTTGAAAAACGTTAGCTCTCCTAAAAAACAGAAGTCTGGTCTTCATGAATTTCCTATGTCTATCTAATACTCATTCTTGAATGAAATGGAAGTGCAATTCTTCAATGATAACACCTTCTCTCAGAAATGGGCATGCAGCTGCCACTGACATCCACTGGAGATGTGCCTTTGTGTCCGAAGGCAAAATATGACCTCCTGACAGTTACTAGCAGGCATGAAAACACTGTACAGAAAGCAGCTTCTTTTTTTAGGAGCTAACACTCTCCTTTAGAAACTTTGCAGCTTGCCCGGAACTGGACAATCCAGTAAAACCCTTGAGTACCTGTTATTTATGGACTAGGTGAGGAAAAAGGTTTATTTGATCTGAAAATCTTCATAGCTTTGATGATCCAAGGTTGAGTATCAATTTGGGGCTTTTTGCATTTCTTTCAGATTTTTAGTTTCTTGGTTTTATTTCTATTATCTGCATTCAGTGCCTAGCATCTCTTGTATTCCCTGCTCCAAAAACATCCAGTACTCAGCAGACACCAGGCTCAAGGGAATATCTACCAGATACATGCAGTTGCATGGCATTCCTTTGATCTGCTGCTGTACATGCAACACTGTAAAGTAGCATCTGTCTGCAGGAAAATAATTCTTTTTTGTAAAAAACACATACACGGACTTCCCTTGTAACTTAATAATACACAGGGGTAACACTAACGGAAGTTTTGCCTGTCCAAGTTGCATGTCAATCTACTGAACGGGTAAGAGAGATGCTGAAGGGAAGCAAGGCACTTTGAAAAGAATGTGACTACTGGAGCAGTATTTAAAGGATGCTGTCATCTTGGGCAGTTCCTTCTCTCCTGTTGTGTCTCCATTGTTTGTGATGCATTCCTTACAATTCATGTTTTCCAGCCCATAATTTGCAAGCGCTGCTTTATTCTTTATTTCTCTCCCAGAATAACATAGCTTTGGTCACAAAGCCTCTTCTGTTTATTGTCTCAACAGTACAGTAGTGAAAATAGGGTTTGCATATTGAAGGGATCCTCATGCATTAAGATACTTTACACAAACAGCTAAAACAGCCGTGGAGCTTACAGAAAGAGAAATGAACGCAGGGCAGCTGGAGAGGGGAGGAATCTGGAGAAGATCCCCTGTAGATCTGAACAGATGCAAGTCATACACAAACGGTCTGTACCCACTCTGGGTGACAGCATAATGCTGGCACATAGGGTCTGATCTTTAGGCACATGAATTTTCTGTTCAATGGACTGTAATGACTCAGATGTATGAAATTATTTATGTATTCCCAGAAGAATAACAAAGGTAGGACATGATAGGCATAAGGTGGTGCTTGGAAGAAGCTCCCACCCGTAGAGGAGCTAGACCGGCGATACCCCAGCTGTATTGCCCAGGTACGCTGGCAAAGAAGAGACAGTAACAACATGCATGAAAAGTGGCATCCTGGAAAAAGAAAGACAGCCCAAACATAAACTTAAGGTAAGAGAAATATTTATTTAAATTTGCACAATAACGAGCTTATACTGAACAAATTCGATCAAGAAATAATAGTAAGTGCAGTAAAACAAGGAAATATTGATGACTTTTCCCATCAGAAAACATTAAGAAGCCATGCCTGTGCATCACGGTTTTTCTTTTTTGGCTTTTTTTTGTTTTTTTTTTAGTTTTTTTTTGTTTTTACAATAACTTCTATCTTTTTTTTTTTCAGCGCACATACTGTACATATCACATCTTAGCTGCTAGGTTCTTTATTCCTGAAGGCTTCATCCTTTTACTCAAACGTCTGCTAAATTCTGCAGTGAGCAATCAAACACATTTGTGCAGATCCAAATATGATTGGGTAAAAAGCTCTGCAACTAGTCAAGTGTTGGACTCTCAAAGCTTCGGAAGATCCTGTAAGAGCTCCTTAGTTCATTTTGGATCTTGACATCGTTATGTACAGCATTACAATGTGTCACTTTACACTAACCTAATATTCTGCATAATGATGTCAGACAGACAAATAGCCAGATGACTTGGGCTTAACTTCATACAAAGGTTTACACATCTGAGCTTGTCTCGAGTCCCATAAATTTCACTCTGATTCGGGTAACTGAGTTCATCACATATCTGCACTTTAGATGGCCAAAACCAATCTAATTTTAGTTTTAATTTTGTACATTTTTTGGTGTAAAGGTCTTTTTTTGTGAAGGAAAATTCTTTAACCAGAAACTGCTTGTGAGAGGTGGTTGTTGGTGTCACAGTTCCTGAAGGCACTGTGGGTCCACTGAGCAACAGACATGGCCATTCTAAAAGAAGAAAAAACAGAAAGAAGAATTGAAACAATTAGCATTTTGTACAAACTCGGTCAATTCAATAAGCTCAGCCATTTGCAAACACCCACCAGATTTTAATGTACAGATTTGTAAAATACAAGACAGCTACAGATTTTGATTGGAGTCACGACATTGTCATGATGTCCTTCCCTTGCCCAAGGCAATGGGCTATTATGATTCCTCTAATTGCCTGGTTTGCTGTGGTCTGTATCCCAGAGCTACAACAGTCAAACTGAAAGAAGCTGGGATCAGTAGAAGAAATACTCCCAGCATAAAGGTATTAGGCATCTGCTGAGGCACACAAAGCTGTTGAACAAGACAGGGCACTTGGGAGTTTTATTTAAATCAGGCAGAAGGGACTCTGGGTTTTATTTAGCCCTGAGTGCTTCAAGTTAATACATCCTGGCTGTAACACCAGCAAACATTAATCCATACAGTTTTTCCTGATAGTCCAGACATTGTTCTGAGAATATTAGCAATTAAGGGAACAGATTGCCTATGGACAAGATTAAAGTACTGGAGAAATTGTTTTCTGCATCTCTACTGCTTCTTTTCTTAGGTAAGTCAGATTCTTACAATGCAAATAAAAGGTGTGTATTATTTTGAAATTACTCCAAATACATTCAGTGGACTAAACTGCCAGGACTGATTAAAGACCAAGGTCTGAATCATTCAAAGATTTACTTTCACCCCCATTACAGGCGGTTAGACAATCCTACTGTCCACCTTCTTTACTTGTGATTTGAAATGGTTTTGTGGCTAAGTCACCTTTAGCTGATGCCCGGGTTTCTGAATTCTTAAAGGATTTGTGTAAACCTATTTTGCTATAGCTTGCTTAAAGAGGCTTAGACTGGAGCTTTGACCTTCCATGTGATGCTCTGCAAGAAAAAAGAGTGGGGTGACACAGGACGACACAGAGAACTATACAAACTGGGCACAGGATTAACCTGATCTGTAGGGAGCAGGCTGCTTGCATGCAGAGCTACAATATTAAAATGAGCAGATAACATATTTCAGAATGAAAATTGTTCTGTGATGAGAATTGAGTAAAATTTGGCTTGCTGAGAGGCAAAGTGGTACACCTTCACTGTTAATCAGCTTCTCACCTGAGCCATATTAAATCTACGGGGTTTGGTAGAGTATCTGTCTTAATCTTCACAATGCAGCGATGGATTTTATTAGTCTATGTATGTGTTTACACTGAATACAAATTAGCTGATGTTTCAGGTTCAGTCTTTGCTTAGGAGAAAAGGGCAGGTGGGAGCAGCACACAAGTGGCCATCAGCAGAACTAATACATGGCTCCTCCATTGCCAATGATTAGCAGTACAACGAGACCACATTTCGCATCTCTGAATCTCAGAGGAGCTTTAGAGAAGAATCATACAGAAATATTTGTTTACAGATGGGGAAACCGAGGCACATAAACCTCAGCCACTTGCCCAAGCAAAACGTAACTTCTAGCATTGGAGTTGGTGTATGTCACCAACTATGGACCCCAAAAGGATGGGTTTCTGCATGTAAGCCTGTTTCAACATCCTCTGGGCAGCAGCTGGCTTTCTAACCATTAGCTACTCTGTCAGATCACATCATTTTCTTCTAACCACTGGCCCGGTCTGATATCAAGACAAATGCCAACCCTTACGTGGCACGTACTGCTTTCCTCATAAAAGGACTATGCCTTAACAACAGCAACTGCTGTGGCACACAGTGTTGGGTCAAGCAAAGTGGAGGAAGAAGGTGGTGCTTGGCAGCTTCTGCTACGTGAACAGTTACTCCCCATCTCTCCCAGGAGGCGGTGTTGAAGTTAGATTGTTTTTTATGAGCACCTTTTCAAAGTAGTTAATTGTACCATATACTAGAGTTTGGGAAGTATCTTCCTTGGGAAGGACATAGAATAAAGATCAAAATCAACTGTGAATTTCAGTAATAACTGAAGATCTCTGGATGAATCCTGCTGTCTCTTTCTCCTTGACTACTGTGGAAGCACTCTTTGTATTGGATGTGGAAAATAAAATTCACCTTACAGGCTTATTTTGAATGGAAAAACTTCTTTTAACCTCTTTTTCTTTTGCATCTTTAAAAAGAGATGCCAGAATTCACATAAGCCCATAGCCATTAGTTTTTCTCCTCAGACTATGAATTCTTTTAACTAAAAAAACTATTAGATGTTCTAAACATTATGTTGATTCTACTCTTAATTGTAAAGCAAGAAAGCTATATATATAGCTATTCCTTTTATTCTCAAAACTATGACTATTCTCAAAAAGCAGTTCAATCAGTTCCGATAATGCTATAGTATCACACAGAACGAATATCTTGTGTGAAGTCTAGTCTTACACATACATTCCTTACTGTATACGTTTCCAAGATAGCATGGAGCTATATCGTAAGAACTGCGATCAAAGTTGAACTGAGCTATCCTGGTGGAAAAGCCAAGCCCACTACCGTGTCCACAACACACTGCAGCACAGGCTGTTCTGACCTGCTAGCACATTAAACCATCCTTCTAGCACATGCAAAGTGAAGTTAACAAAGCTGAACACTTTTACTATAATCTCCACTGCTTTAAAACAAGTGTAGACACCAACTATCCACTGACCAGACTCAGTGCAATTTATGTCCCACAGAGTAAACTGGAAAAGAGGCATACTGGCTGAATTTTTATGTTCTTTACCTTGCACTGGCAGAGGGTGCACTCTGTGCCGTGCTTAATCCAAGAAGATCCAGTGAAGCGAACGACATCAGTTTCATCCAGGCAGGTTTTAGTGATGTCATTGCGAATGGTGTCTGCTTGGCAGGGGTCAGTGACACAGCGTGGACAGCACTCATTCTCAGGGAGGACGCTGAATTCACAATCCACCTCTGGGCACGGCAGGGGCCAGCAGTCAACTTCGCCTTGCTTTTTACAAATATTAGGAGAACAAGAGAGGATTATTAGCTCTTACTTTGTTTCATTACCCATTCCTCTGACTCAGCATTGTGTTTAACTGGCTAATTTTATCCATCTGGTCCTCTTCAGAAGTCAGTGCAGAGAACACTGATATTCATCGCCTGTGGGAGACACAGCAAGTTGGGTGCTTTTTCTGCATGCTACTCAGGAAGTGTTTTAGATTTAACTTATTTCAATACACTCTGCATCAAGCTGCAGCTGAAAAGTCTCCATAAACATCATGCGATACAGAATATGTACCTGTTCTTGTGAAGTTCTACTTCTGCAAGTGACAGAACCCAGAACAGGGCTGGACTGCAAAAGTACTTCAAAATCTCCTGTTTCACCTAGTTCTTCCTTCCATTCGGACTGTTGGTTTGCCATACAAAGCCATCAAATTCAGCTCTGGATGGGCTAGAGTTTATCTTTGCCACGATTACAAATGCATTGGCTGAACTACAGATGTCAAGCTACCAGCAGCCCAATGCAGCAGGGAACATCAGCACATTTTCTGAGAGAGAACCTCTGCCCACTTACCACCCATTTTGGATGTTGCAATAAGAATACTAGAACTTCCAAACTTAATCACACTTTTTGCATGATGTGTTCAGTACAGTCAGGGTATGAAAAGGTCAAAAGAGAGACTTGGGCTGGGCCAGGTTATTCGTAGGGAAGTTACTGTATGTCTGTACACAAATCTAAAGATGTATAATTATTCACATCAGTTACTAGAAGTTGGGGTCAGCTTCCCTTCAACTCTGGACAAGGGCCAGAGTTTCATATCTACTGTCAAAGAAAAGACTTCACAGAAGTCATTAATGCATATTGCTTTTGGAGCGGGTCCATCTCTGACCTCCAATTTACTCAGCTCATTTGAAACACAGATTGAGTAGCCTGGATTTAAGGCGGGCAAAGAGAATAGCGTTTGGTCCTAGGAAGGAAGTTTATTAACAAAAACTGTATCTAAGGCTTTGAGAATGATGAGTTTAAAATCTCCGGGAACAAAAGCTGAAAAAAATTCCCAGAGATTTGCCATAGCTCCAAATCTACCCCTCTTGTTGTGGAAAGTATTGTGAAGTTACTCATTTACAAAATTTTCATCTGTGTCAGTTTTCCTCTTTTTGAATCACATGATGGTAAGAATTAAAGCAGTCTTAAAGCCAGTCACTGATCTTGATATTTCAAATTATTTTTGTAGTGATGGGCAGTACAAAGAGTAGACAACACATTGTCACTCCAAAAAAAAACACTGACAACTGAAAGGAAGCAGGCTTCAGTTACAGAAGCAGCACCTTGAAAAAAAAAAGAAACATCTATTGAGATCCCAAACTGTACATTGTTTTGTTTTGTTTTGTTTTGCTTTTAAGACATTTAATGAAGCACCTGGGAATCTATTTCATGGGATTTTAGCAGCAGTAATACTGAAAGTACAATGTCTACAGAAATTGGTTGCTGGCTGTTATTCATGATACTCTGCAAGGGAAAGCTGCTAGATGGACTAGGCTTTACATTTGGAGATCACCTGTGATAAAAGCTAGTTGTTTTTATCTTGGGATTTTTCCGGTCGTGGAAACTTCTTGAGCAGCATTGTGCAGAATAGTTTTTGCTCAGACTGAAATACATGCCTAGGAAAAAGATCACAAGCTTTACCAGATATTTTTTTTTCAAAACTCATCTCACTATTTTGAAAAATGCATAGAGTCTTATTATTTTTTCTGTTACTCAGAATGTCTGAATGAATAAACAAATTTTAGTCTATCGGCATCTTTGAAATTACCAACCGTGATAATAAATACGTGTTTAGAATTTCATTATACAGCTACATTGGTCTTTGAATGAGTGAACACAGGAGTGCTGCTGTGTAGGTGCCACATCCAAGTGACCTCCACTCTTTGCTAAAACAACCTTCATGATTAAATAATTTCTATTATGTCTATTGTGTCAAATTGCATTTTTGACTGGAAGTTGACAATACTGACAAATATCCATGAAAACCAGATTTTGAGTATACACATACTCCAGAGGAAATTAAATGGATGCTAGTGCATGAAAATTAACTACTCCCAGATCAGAATATCTTATATCCTTTTTCCCTCCTGTCTCTGCTGCTGCCATCGGGAGCCTTACCAAACAGCGACACTGCTGACAGTTCTGTATCCAGGAGTCACCGCTGTTGTAGGAAAGCTCCCCGCTCTGATGTAAACATTGACTGCTGAGCCTCGGGTCACATTCAGGACAGCAAAATAGGTCAACAGTGGGATTTTCACAGTCACAGACCATTCGCCGGCACATCACATATCCACTCTGTTGTTGGGAAACAGACATAGAGTGATGGCAGAAATTTGCACAACGGTAGCTGTACTTGTACCAAAATTTGAATTTTTGGCATGATTCTAAGCCACTAGCAGCAAACGAGTTTTTTGACTATACGATGTATTTGTCAAAATACAATTCAAACAGAGGCAGAAACCACAATACACAGTAACTACCATGAAGTTTCCCTCATCTTACATACATCCTTCGTACAACCAACCTTCAGACAGCTCTCCCCGAGGGGATGAAACCCAAGGGTGCCTTTCCCAAAGGTCAAATTTTAATAGATGGCATTAAGTTTATGTCATTCTTATACCAATGCTACTCAAGTCTTGTTTTAAACTTCCAGATCCATCCCTCTCTTCTGGAATTACTTACATAAGGAAGATGATGGGTAGTCTGAAATTAAATTCATGCCCATGAAATCTGAGCTGCTGAAATGCTCGGGACTTTGCCAGCAGTGTACTGGGCCTTCATCCTTCATCAGCATTTAGCCTGGGATCAAGCTTCCCACAGCAAACATTTGAGAAAGTTAAGTTGAATTACTCTGCAGATAGAGAACCTTCTTCTATTTATAGCCATCTGCTAGAGATACTGGCGTCAGTCACCAATGCCAATATGTGCCTAGACAGATAGTTTCTTTGCTTGAAAAAGCCGTTACTCCCACCCAGAAAACACAGGTGTCATCTCTGCTAACAAAATAGTTCTATCATCCTTCTTCCACTATCATATAATAAACCTTCCATGGAAGTTCCGCTCGTGCAGTTTGGAGAGAGAAGCTCTCCCCAGATCCCTACATAATATATATTTCCATTTTTCTGTAGCACCACATGCACACCTGAGAAGGCAGATAAAACAGGAATTTCACTTGAATCATGACATTCTGCCCTTCATCCCTGCCACCATCTTGCAAAAGCAGCTACTTCTCTTTCTACTGACCTGGCATGAGCAGACAGAGCATCTGTCATTCTCCAGCACCCAAATCTGACCATTGTGCTTGATTTTGTCTTCATGGATACAGTCTCCTGTGCAGTTCTTGCCATGGGGACACCGACAGTCATACCCACCATCCAAGTTAAAGCAAATAGTGTCATTGGCACAGCTATGCCTTCCAGTTCCACATTCATCAATGTCTGCAAAAACATGCCATGTAATGCTCTTAGACTACATTCAATTAACAAAAATGTTCTTGTGGCAGTCAATACAAATGATTCTTGGCCATTAAAGCCTTCAGCTGAAAATTAATTTGCCCTTCACCAAGGGGGAGAAATAATATACAAGGTCACAAAAATATTTTTCAAGTCACATCAACTTTTAAAACATGATATTTTGAGTTGTCCTTTACATTTTTCTAAGTGAATGCTATTGAGTAAGGTGGTTAGAGTGGAGAAATCACAGGAAACAAGCACAAAAATAACTCCCAGCTCCCTAAAGAGCATTAGTTTGTGGCAACTGTTCATGAGACGTGCCGTTGAACGAGAAAAGCTGTAGAATCTTGTTTTCCAAACCTTTTGCTGGCTCTGTCTAGCACCTTTGAGTTCACTTGCTGAGAAGTTAATGTGAAAGGTGATGTCTGACCTGTAAGCTCATTTAATCAAGCACACCATGCTTTAAGTTGCATCATTTATTAGGGTGTGTGAACTAGAATATTTTAATTAATTCAAGCTGCCATGACATCTACAGGCCTTGTGTCTAGCACAGACAATAAAGAAAAAAAATTAATGTCTCCAGTGAATAAAGGTAATGACTTTAAAACACTAATACCTCAAAGAATTCAAGAGTACCTTTAAAAGTCTGCTTCATCAAGGTACACACAATTATCTTGCAAGGGGAAGCTAGCAGCACACACTGCCTTCTACTTGAATAGTCTTTGGTCTTTGTTTAGCTTTTTCAGCTGTCCGTATGGAGAAAACTTATCTGAGAAAAAAGCTTTGAAAGGGCATGAAGTAAACAGCTATATGTGACAAAATGTGGAAAACACTAGAAGAGTAAAGACTAGATCTATGGTGATGGTAAATATCAATACACTGAGTTCAACTCTAAATACAATTTCTCAACAGTCTGGCCCAAGCTCCTAATTAGAGTTCATTAAAAAGTAGTGTCATGATATTTAACTGTCCAACAGATCAGTACAAGACAAAATAAGCAATATGGTCATGCATCTATCTTTCACCATCAGCATAAAAACTTAATAAAACACTCAGCTTTGGGTTCAATAATGGAAATGAAACCTCCAATTCACCTCAAGCACATTCAGTTTAAAGCAAAATAACTCCATTATCATTTCAAGTGTGGCTGCAGTCAAAAAAAAAGTAAACAAGTTGCTAACATGAATATGAATTGGGATGAAAAACAGCAGGGAAATAATTAGAATTCCATTGTATAAATAAGCAGCATTGTAGGTTTCCTTCAAATACTGTGTGCAATAACAGTGGCACGGTCTCAAAAAAAGGTATTGCAAAATTACCAAGGCTTATGGGAAGGATGAGGAAAACATCATTTGAGAAGAACTGAAACGAAATAGATTGTTCTTCTCTAAAAGGACATCAGCAAGAAGGGATATAACCAAAAAAATAATGAGTACTCTAGAGAAGACATGTTGAGAGCTTTTGTTCTCCATATTGCCTAATGCACAAGACAGGACAGTGAATGAAACTGAAAGCTAATAAATTTAAGCCTGATAAAAGATTTCCTTTTGGACATTCCTTTTCATACAACGCATAGACAAACTACGACACTCACTGACACAGAATGTTAAGAGGGGAAAAAATAATTGCATAGCCAAAGGTGTATAAAGCTAGCAAGAATATTCAATTTCCAATGCTAACAGATTTTGGAAGAGAGATTACATTTCATGCATTAGGGTCGAGGATGCCCTTATATACATATCAGATAATCCAGAAGAGGCCAATCGTCTCAGGTCTCCATGTCTTCTGCCTCATTGTCTTCTGAAGCATCTGGAGTCCGACACTGTTGCAACGGGGCAGAAGACAACTGAGATCATGAACCTAATTCAGTGTGGCTATTCACATGGCCCTGAACAGCTGAAATGTCACAGGCACATCAGACAGGGAAACCCATCCCAGCAGTAAGGATATGTAACTAGTGGAACAGACGGCCCCGTGGAGGCTGTGCCGTCTCCAGCCTTGAAGGTTTGTAGACAAGTAGCTAAGAGGAATGGTTTGAGTGATGCTGGTCTGGTAGAGCAGAGGGATGGAAGAGCTGGTCTCTCCTTCCTTTATTGTCTCTTAAATCCGTACTTAAAGTTATACAGTCTGGCAATTTAAAGTTAAGATCTCCATACACTCGGTCTAACCGGTTTTAAGTTATGCAATAAAGAGAACAAACACAAATTCTATTGAAATATAATGATTCAGGTTAACAGCAGGATTCCCTTTATCATTGAAGTCATTTTTAATAAATGACTTTCCGACACTTGTGTTCATTTGTTTAAAACACTCTTTTGTACAAAGCATTCACATAGCTAGTGTCATAAATGAATAATGTGACTTCTCAACAGCCTGGCCACTTAACTGAAAGCAGCCATGTTTAATGAGATACTTGGACAAAGTTCAGCTGTCATGTAAATAAGAACAGTTTCCTTTAAACAACAAATGGTGACCCTAGAACACTAAGTCTGCATTTGGCACTTATATACAAGTGTACTTCACAATTTGCCCGTGAGGAAAACGCTTCTGAGGTTTGTTTTTCAACATGGTAATGGTTAGTGCACCGTTACTGAAAATAATTGAGGTTTCATCATCGACTCTGGTATTGAGCTGAGCTTATCCAACATTGAGAACTTACGAAAAATCCTAACCTTGGTTTTTTTCAGTTGTTTGATTCATGAAAATAGATGTTCTGGATAGGGCAATTTAAATATCCCTGGTGAAAGCAGAAGCTATTTAGGTTTTGATTGGAACCTAATCAGAAACAGCAGTGTGTTCATAAAGCAGCAAGACAAACACAAACCTTGCATGCATGAAATTCTCATCTGCATTATTCATCCACATCAAACTTCAGGCATTATTTGCAAAGAACTTGCAAACAAATCATCCATATCAAGCAAAACTTTTTCTTTTTTTTTTTTTACTCTGGATTTATAATGGATGGTGAATTATGTTACTGACTTTTATTTACAGTCATAATCAGCTCTCCAAATTCCATAACCACATGGACAGGGTACACTATCCCCTGCATCTTTTGTGTCTGAAAAAGGGAGAGGGGACGATTACAGGTTGCGCATTTCCAGTATATCCAACCACAGAGGCATGTTATTATCGCTCTCATATTGTTTAAAACAAACAAACAAAAAACAAACCCACAACAAAACAAACAACAAATAATTCACTTCAGGCTATTTACAACACACTGCTTAGGAATGAAGCAGTTTGACATTAGAACATTAAGTCTCAAAAGACTTGGAGGTTTGCCTCAGAAAAAAAACAGAAACAAAATCTAACTAGTTATCTAGTGCTAAATTGAGGATCAGTTCTTATTTATCTAACCTACACTAAAAATTACAGCAGCTTTGATCTGGCACACTTTTAAGGATTTTCCTTTTCTTACCATCATCCCTGGGTACAACTTAATGTTGCAATGACACAGGAGTACCACTGATGAAGAAGTAGTTACATGTTACAGAAAGCTAGAAGTTAATTGTATCACAAGTAATTTCATGCCTACACAGGAAAAATATCGGACTAAAGCCATACAAAATGGTGACAGTACCTGGAATGACTAAACTCCATTTGTAATATTTGAGAGACTGCAAAGGCAGAAAACTCCATAAAAACGGGAATTCAAGTTGCCCCACCAGGTTGTGACCCACGGTTGTATTTAATAGATTTACTGACTGTTTCTTGGAACAGATAGTCAAAGAATCCCAAAGGGACAAAGCACCATTTGACTTGGCCCTGACCAGTGTGCAGACTCTGATTCAAAATGCCTCTACTGAGCAACTACTTTGTAATGGCGACCAACAGGGACCACAATGTACGCAAGTTCAATACCCTTAACGGAATTTAAAAGGCTGCAAAAAATCTTTTATGTTCAAAGGGGGAATTATGTTAAAATGATGAAGTTTTAAAGATGAATTAGAACTAGTGGCCAAAAGGATAAAATGTTGTCGGATCAAAAGAAGATTGTTTAAAGATACTATATTATAGATTCAGAGTAAATGTATATTACAGCAATGAAAAAGACTTTAAAGGGTGGATATATTTAATATAACATACTATTTTTATTTGAAAACTTCATGAGCTCCTTTGCACAATACATGCTGTTAAAGGAACTATGTGCCATGGAATAAAAGAGGTCGTTCACTCACAGATTAGTAGTGAATTAGCAAGTAGTAAAAGACAAGAATAAATGGTCAGGCTGTCACGATGGAGAGTTGTCCCAGGGAAGTCCCCAAGAATCTGTGCCAGAACATGTGCTGCCCACTATACTTAGTCATCTGGAGGAATGGATCAATGGCAAAATGAAAAATGCTGTTGATAAGAAAGTATTAAAAACAACAAAATTGACAGTGAAATATAGAAGTATTTCATGATATTGACTGAGTAAACAATAGTATGTCAGATGAGATTCAATTGTAAGGTGCACGGGGAAATACCCATTCAAAAATCAAATCGGTCTTTCGGATCTATTCTGGAAAGAGATCTTGGAGCTACTGTGGATAGCTCTAAATAATGACAGCTCAAGATTAATTTTGGCAAAGCCCCACAAATACAAGATCGATAATGACAGATGAGAAAACTCGCAATAAACTCACAAGGAACATGAACAAAGCATAATTAGAAAATAACCCGAGTACACCTTGCTAGGTAGTGACAAAGGGCTCAGAAATGCATTCTGATATAGCTCATGGAAAGTTCAACTTTCCTTCCTCTGATGAGCTATCCAGACTTACGTGCAGGACATTCACATAATGCCAGAAAAGATCTCCCTTGGAGATCATTCTGATATCAGTCAGAGTGTCATCTATGTAAAGAAAAGATGAACATCTCTATCATTGAGAAATATGCTGTTGGAAGAGATGGGTTGGGAGGGTGGACACTTCCTTTGCTCTGAAGCAACTGAAGTTTCTCAGTTACTTTAGCACTGAGGAGTAGCATTAGCTCAGCGAGGTGACAACATGAGGTTACCTGAATACTTTTTGCTTACAGCAAAACAGGAAGGAGGGCATTTGATAGGGAGCCCAAACTCTTCTTAGCAGAAAGTCTGGTTTCTGTTCTGTGTCCTAAGTAAATCTATTGACTGATGTAATCATTCTTCAAAGAGCAAGTGAATTGTGAATAATTTATTCATGACTTCATGCAAGCCAGCTGTCAGAGTGCTTAACAGATGTGGAACATGAAGAGCTGAGACTTCAGATGCCAGTAACACCAGCTTCACAGAAATGCTGTTTCCTGATACAGTAAATGTGTTCAAATTACTGTCTTATAAAATGTAGTGGTCAAGTTTCTGTTTTATTAGTCCTTTTATAAAAGATGAGAAACTCTGCCAATTTTGTACCCTGCCCACACTCCAGAATATTTAAATACTAATGTATCTTCATATATGCCTTCTGTCTGGCTATGTTTAAGTTGCACTCCCAAACTCAGTAATGAAGCCTTAATGCCTATAGCTCTGTTTGGGACGGATGGAAAAAAAGTCACTTCATGGTTTTCTTTCTTGACCCTTTCTGATCATGAGCAAAGGCGATAGGATTTCAATGGAGCTTTGTGAGTGATAGTAAGATTTCCTGCTGAAGAGTAGTGATTCTTTATTTCCTGTCTCCTTAAGTGCTATCAATAACAAAGCTTCTGTTAAACATTACCAGCGCTGTAGAAAGAGCTAAGTGTAGGACTCCAAATTGACAGCGGTTTTTCAACTACAAGAAATTTCGTGTACGCGTTAAAATACTGGATGTACTGTGAGATAAATTCAGACATCCTGACAGTCAGCATTTCCTCTGCCTTCCAGATCCAGAGACATGGATGCTGAAGTGACTATTTTGGACTTCGTTCATCCATTAAGGCTGAGGCTTGTAATAGGCCTCCATCCCTCATTATTCTGGATTGTGGAAAATATTGTTCCAGTAGAGCCCTGGCACCCTTTGTTGTCAGGCAGCCTGCTCTATCACACAGAGAAGGAAGTGATTCTACTTCTGCAAGCAGGATGGCAGAAGAACAAAATCAGACATTTCAGAACATACATATACAAATAAAGCCTTGCAACCAAAAATATCCTTTTTGAATTGGGCATTCTGGATTGATGCTTTCCAATCCTTTCATTTGCACCTGTCTCATTTAAAGAATGTGGTACCTGCTGAGAGTGAAGGTACATTGATCTCATATTCTGTATCAACAACAGCTGGTACCTGCCAGATACTCTTGGCAAGTCCTAAGGGGCTGCATTAATTAGGTGAGCGATTCTTTCGACGTGGAAGTATGCAAAATGGCCAAGAGCAGATAAGGTATAACCCGCACTATTCTGGTACAAACCAATACAGCTTCTCTCTTCAACTGACTTTGGAAGCTTTTAGACATTGCAGGGGACAAACTCAGAGGAATCCAGATCTTACACAGAACTGCAGAGCAAATATTATCTGGGCCTGAACAGTCTTATTTTAGGATTTTGCCCTCAGTGATTCCAGTTTTTTAGTGCAATGAAGCTTGAGGCTGCAAGATCTTAGTCTATCTCTCTTTTATGAAATGATACACGACAGACAACCTTCAAAGCACCAATAAGACTGTGTAAAGAAACTATGAAGAAAAGCTGTAGGGTGGCAAAGAGGAAGGTACCAGGTAATATACCATGCTGAATGCTGTATTTACATATATATAACATTTAAGACTTCCCAAACCCATCCAATTCTCAAAGACTGAGCGGCTGATCTTTCACCACTTTTCTGGAAATAAGATGATGCATAACATAATTTCCAAGGGAAAAGCAGCAAGTGCTTCTAAGAGGTTGAAGCCCTACAGCTGCATTTCCCATCATTTCCCTTGGTAACTGTGAGAGAGACCACAAGCCTACCCAGCAGTATAACATGAAGCAAAACTAATAGCAAAGGAATCTCTAGGTCTTCCATTACCAGTAGGTACAATAAAATGAGATTATGAATTTCTGCGTTCAAGTACATTAGTCCAAATACTCAATATTCTCAGTCATGCCAAAGAAGCAGCAGTAGCCAAGGTCAATGTACCTGTAGAACTGGCAATTCAGCAACTATTATTTCATTATCAAGCACTGACAAAGTCTAATGCTACCAAGGAGTTCACCTCTAGCTAGGAATTTTTAGTACAATGTCCTAATGGGACCATTTCCTGCAAGAGGGGTAGATGCAGTTTTGGTATTCTGTTAAAATAAGGTTTTTAAGGAAATGCTCCTGTGCTTCTGTGATCTTAACAGAGGGGTTTCCTCCTGAATCTTTAAAACTGGAGTCTTTGCTGAGAGAAACAGATTTCTGACTAACACTAATCACAGAAATGCTTTCCGTAGCACTATCAGCATATGTCCGGGGACACAGACAGACTCAGATTTGAGGCAGACCGTATAGAACAATCAAGAAAGAAAAGATGTGAACCCACACTTCCTTGGCTTTTAAAGGTTTTCTCCACTGAAGGAGGGAACTTTCTTCAAAGCAACTAAAACTTAAAAAAGATGAGCCTATTATGCACTCCATATAAACACTACTTTGAAGTAGTCCTCTTTTAGAAAGCAAAATGGACAAGCTCTCAGAGAACATTTCCTAATCCCTGTGAGGTTTAAATTCTTTGTTCCCCCAAGAAAGAAATCAAGGCAGGCCCAGTTTGTCTTTGGTGTAATTCAGCACTGTTCCTTCTACAGTTTTGAAAGCTGTAGCACTTGCACAAGCCAGAAAGCTTCAGAGGACACTAGTCCTGGATGCAGCAAGAAGCTCATACAGCTGCAGGTGGGAAGTGGAGAACTGAGATTTGAAATCTGAGACTAGTATAGCCTGAAAGCTGCTGCCCTGTTACAGTGAGTGTCTAAAAGACCATCCACCAGCAGCTCAATCTAATCACCTCTAACTAGGGGATACCGAAGAGGCGACAAAATAAATCCATTTTCTTACGTCTTTAAACCCAGTAGGGGAATCTCTCACAGTGGAAAGATCTGACAGCAGAGAAACCAATTGCTTTTGCGCTACTGCTCTGCTACTGGAAGTTTAACTTTCCATACTGCAATGGATTTTAGGCTGTCTTTTCATACCTTTTTCAGGTTTTATTTTCTGTCTGAGACACAATGTCACAGGCTTCAATCCAATAAAAAGCGATGTAGTAAAATTTATAAAATATCTAACCTTCCTCTCTATGTTAAGTTGCTATGTATTCCAAAATTTGGAGCTGTAATCAATCAAATTGAAAGTGTTCCACTGTTCGTGACCAGGGTTATCAGCAATGAAGATAGTTTCCTGGCATCTGTGATTTAATTCTAATTACTTGCTATCCTCTGTGTATGTTTAATAAAGAGCGGCTGGTGCTTTGTAGGAAAGGTCAAAACATTCTAATAATTGCCACTTCTGCATACATGTAGCACTCCCCATACTTGTTTTTCCTTGGCTTTTGCTTTGCTTAGAAATTGCTGCTTAGCTGTTGCTTGTTTGCACACATCTTAACAGAGTCACTCTGTATCACATATATCTCTTGAGATAGCATTTGACAAACCACTACCTTCAACCCATGAGACAAATGTTGTATCGGCATTGAAGATAAAACTTGGGGTATTGAGAATATTTCCATAAAGTCCTGGCTAGAGTATTACCTGTGACGCAAGTGACAGAAGGGCAACATTATAATCAGAGGGATCACAACTTCTTCTTTGCACCTTCTTGTTCTAACACCTGGCCAGCTAACACTGACATTTAGTTCGTTCTTGACAAAGCAAGCTCAACTTATGGAAGCAGTGGCTGACTCAAGTCGCTGATTCCTCCTGGGAATACAGGCTTTCAGCTGTGGTGAAAATGTGTTGAAATAAAGTATTGATGATGGGGATACCGAAAAGGTCATTCTCGCTCCTGGAGAAGTGTCTGTGTGTCTGCCTTAGTGAAATTAATTCAATTGCTTCCCTTTGGGATCAATGCAGCCCACCAATGTGAGTTTAAACAGCAAGGTAGGAAAGCTTATACTGTGTGAGCACTGAATATTTCAGCACTCAGAGACAGAAGGGTTCTCCCTTCTCCTAATTTTGCCCTAAGTAGTCCATGGCAAAACAGATTAGTTTGTTTTCTTATTTAAGCACAGCAGCATGCAATATCTTAAGGGCTGAATAACATTCCACGCTAAGAGATGTGCATCTGAAAATAACTGTTCTTACTAACTTGCTGTTATAACATCATTCATAAACAAAGCAAACCTTCCCATCTCCTTGTCCCCTGCACCCTGCCCCAGTCCTAAGTCCACTGAGCTTCCCGTTTTGTAGGGTGGTTCTTCACATTGCAACTTTCTACAAGCAGATAGCCTATGCACAGAAGAAGCACCGCAGTATTAACCCACGTGGGGGTACGGGTGTCAGGGCTACATAATCATTCTTTGCTGTGGGAAATATTTTCATCACGGACTATTTCAGTGTACAAGGAATGAAGTGGAGAAACTGAGGTCTGGATTGAGGCTGATTTCTACATATAAAGAATCTGACATATAAACAGACTCCTGTGGAGTGACCGATTACAGTGCATGCCATCAGCCCAGGGGAAATCACTTATGCAAGGACCATGCACAGAAGCAGACGCAGGGCCAGAGAAACTGTGTTTTATGCACCATGCCTGACTTCACACATTATCTTAGCAATTCACAGAAATGACTACCAACGCTCCACCTATATGTTAGGAATATTCTTACTTTCTATTCTTTTGCCTTCTGTTTATGATGCTTATTTAGACTACAGTTGCTTTGGGTCAAGGTTTAACTTTCATTGATATAGTGTCCAAGACAGTACTTGACCAGTACAGTCAGGGATACCAGTCATTAATGTAATGCGAGCCATAACACTACCCCACCTTTTTTAGATACTGACCTTCACAGGATTCTCCACTTGGTGAAAACATCCCATTGTCATGGTAGCCGTCTCTGCATTCGCAGTGGTACCAACCAGGCAGGTTAACGCAGTTAGCACGGCTGTCGCACTGAACAAAGCCGTCTGAGCACTCGTCGATGTCTGTTTAGCAAGAACAACAAAAAAGGAGAAAATTCACACAGAGGAATTTGCTATATTCTGCTGATGGAAAAACAATGTCGCTGGTGTTTCTGGGTTTCACAGAAGTATTTTCATTACTGATACTTGAATTTACAGAATTATTTGCAGAAATGTTTTGAATAATTTCCATAAAACAGCTTGGCTAACCGTGTTGGCCCTGCCAACAGTGGAGGTTCTGCTAATCCCAATTTACTGTTTCCATACTAGTAACTCATTTTGTCACAATACATGATAGGTAATCTGACATCTCTGTAAATTGCCCACAGTATGAAGAAAGGAGTTGGATCCCAGTTCAAAATATGTTAACCCTTTGAGTAGTGCAGGCTGGCTGATAAACAAAGATTGTTTCTAGGAGCATATCAAAACATTAAATACTCTCTCTGAGCCCTGCTCGTGCTCTTGGTGACACTGATTTTAGGTAAGCAGGGCTTCCCTATGTTGTGGAGTTCCTGTTGACTCTGGCACGTCTGACTCTCAACATAACTGCCTGCGTCTCCTCTCTCACCATGAAAGAGAACAGCTGGGATTCCAAACAAATGCTCAGACCCCGAAGATGAAATACAACACACCCTCCTCCTAATAATAATTCCTTTGGGATGTGTGTTTGTTAAAAGATCAACTCCCACTGACTAAACTTTAGAGTAACAACTCACCATAGAGTGGACTTCTGGATGCACTTGCTAGATGCAAAATCCACCAAAGCACAACCTGCAGATGCCTGAACTCATGGACTTAGCAGAGATGCAGAGAACTTTGTGTCAGATTCATTTCCAGTGCCTTCAGTGACGCAGTAAGACGTATTAAAGAATAGGTCCCAAAGTATGAGTGTTGTTAACAGTTAGGGAATACCAGGAGTACGGAATCAAACAGGGATAAAAACGTGTCCTTCCTTATCAGATTCATCACCTTATCATTGTGTTTTATACCAGAGGTAGCATACCTACTTGAGCAGCAAGCTGACCGAGAAGTGCCTATGAAACTGGCACAGAGGGAGACACAACAGGTGCAAACTGCCTTCAGAAACAAAAACCTCTAAAATCCAACACCATGAGTTTGAATAATGAATAAATCTTCAATGCACTGGCCATTCTGGCCAAAGTAGGGATTCAACCTTGCTTTAAAAGGTCGAACTTTTAAAACTAAGAACTAAAATACCAAATTAAGACTCAAAGTCTTAAAAGTACATCAGCACTGATCCAGTATCCTCCAGGATGCGGATATGAAGGAGAGGTGTGATGTAACCACTGAGATATATGTAAAATATGTCAAAATTCTGCCCACAGTCCCTGTTAGCCCCCATTTATGTCATCTGTTATTTGCATAGGAGAAAGTGTGAACTGGCTAAGAAAATTAATTGTGAGCTGCAATAAGGTAACAAATCCCTTTCTGAAAATACTAAGGTATGCATAGATAAAGATATACTCACCCTAGTCTCTTATGAAATCTACTCAAACACAAACTTTAAAAAAACCCTAAGGCTTCCTTATCCATCAAAAACACTTTATTCCATATTTGAAGGTAAGAAAATTATTAAGTACATGAGGGACACCTACGTAAACTATAAGCTATCGCTCAGTCACCCACATTTGTTTCTGAGCTGTATATTTCTTAGACATGCCAGGGAGTAGGTGGGATGTGCACTGGGTATTTTATTCATATGCCAAACACCTCTTTGGAATCTCTTTGGAATAACTGTACAACCATATAATGAGTGCATTGGTTTTTAAAAGCTTTACAGATACTTGACAAAATTTCATTAGAAATTTTCATTATTACGTTTCAGTCTGATTTTCTATCAACAGTCTCTCTAACCAGGCGCATACGGTGTACATTACCAGTATTTATGATGATGAAAATTACCAGTACTCCTGTTGGAATATTGCACCAAGCATACATTTTGCCGCTTTGTGTACCACAAATTAAGTCATAAGTCTATTGGTTTAAAACACAGAATTTTCAACTCCACTATGAATTCCAGGATAATCACCTAAGTATTCCTGCTGCAGAACTGAGAAATGCCAAACCTTTACAACCTTCCTGTTCAGTGTGTGTCTCTCTAAATCAGTATAAACTCTGGCCTTTTTCTTGTGAGCAGCCAGGAGCCCGTGGGACTTCAGAGGTGTTTGAGAGATCAGAGGAAGATCAATGAAAATTATGTTACTGTGGTGAGAAAAGGTTGGTTTGCAGTCTGTGCCCTGTCTACTGCTATTCACTCACACACCCGCAGATTACTTAAGAAAAAGGAAGGGAACAGAAGAGAGGACTACAACCTAGAAGTTCCCTTACCACTGGGGAATATGCTGCCTGGGAGACAGCCTGCCTGACAGAACAGAATCTGAGATACCGTGCTAAATGTTTGGGATCACCTGATCAGTATAAGATAACTTGTCGGGGTTGGCCAAAGCTACAAGCCCCAGAGAATCAATGAAGCACGTAACGTCAGAAGCTGAAAGAGTAGAGGTGTTGTTCAGACTCTATATGAATCTTCGTACTCGCTACTCAATAACATGCATTAAGACACTGGATGGCATATATTTCTTTTTGGGGAAGTGGAATGTATTTATTGGTGATGAGGTGGAGAAAAGAGCATTATTTATGTCAAAGTAACAGATATGAATTAAAGAAAGCCTGTGTCCCTCTCTTCAGGACAATTTATTTGTGAATCTGTAAGCCTTATAATTATAAGCACAGTATTGCGGGCACAGGCTGAATGCATTCTGATGAACTCACTTACTGATTATTCAGGAAAAACAAGCCTTGAATGTCACATCAGTATTGGTAAACTGACAACAAATGCAGCTTTTCTGTATTTATTTGCAAACTAGCTGACAAACCTATATCACAAGAAATATTACTTGGGATGAAATGCTTTTACAGATGCCAATAAACAAAGAAACACATTCTTCTGGTTTTGTTATATCTGCATGCAAAGTTGAGTGGAGTTATGTAAGAAAACCCTCCCATCACAAGCATGGATGGAACCATGCTGCTGGTCTTTAAGAAATGTACTGTTCTTGACAAATTGTTTGCCTGAAATTATTGCATTGGAACCATTGCTGCATCGGTGCTGAATAACCCATTACTCGTTACGTGATTTTGCAGCAAACAAAAGAAATCCAAAACAATTCTTCTCACCACTAACTTTTCAGGCAAATGACGTTTTATAGCGCTGGCCAGTGGGTTTCAGAATATAGATGTTCCTTATGCACAGAATTTTGTTCTAAATGTCCCAGCTAATGCTCACCATGAATTCTAGTAGAGACTTGCTCTGTTATGGGACAAAATATAACTGTCGCAACTCTACTAAACAAGAAAACGCAGCAGAAATGTGTTTTGCAGAGCTAAAGCACTGATTTCATGGAAAATTTTCTTGACATTTGGATAAAAGGATTTCTATTTTCAAACGGGCATAGCATGGCTCAGGAAGTGCTGCAAAAGTATCTACAACTGAAATTATCTTATTAGTATGGGAAAAGCAGCCAGAAATAATTTTTCTCTGTCCTATGGTGAAACATTCTCCGATGAATCATCTTGCAGCTGCTCAGTCAGAGGTGTGAGCTGACAAGAGAAGAAAAACTGATTGAAGTTCTGCTTGGCCAGTGGCTATGGTGTATCAGTGGGCTATATGGAACACTAATAGCTAATGAAGTCCTGTTTGATGCTGTACTAGAAAGGCATGAAAAATGAAATATTACTCTATAGAAGGAAGTTACTGAAAGGCTTTATATTTTCACTTATGAAAAAAATTAAACAAAATGTTTAAGTACAAGGAAAGGAGGGATGTATTTTTTCAATGGCAGGTGATGACACTTTTAAGCATACAGACAAAACACACATTCTGAGTATGCAAGTCCCACTCTAACTGGCTATAAGAATCTGTGGCAAAGTGGGAGGGGAAGAAGGGAAAAAAAAAAAGAAAAAAAGGGAAAGCACCCCCATCAGGAAGGAAAATAGAGTCTCATATGTGTGATGGGCCAGAGCAAACAGAGTCATCCTGGCCCTGCTCCAATTTATGGCAGAACTCCCCTTGACTATCATAGAGGTGGCATTTTCTCTATTTTTCTCTTTCCTTTTCAAATCGATAGAACAATTGCACATACCAAATCTGCCACCCCACTGATACACGTGGCCAGGTCTGGAACAGAAAGCAATACCGAGACAGCGGCTGGAAGTAACCTTCACCCCAGGCTGGAGAGCAGCTACACAGCTGTACCGTAGCACTGCCTGCTCTGGCTGTACTTCACCCTGTGGTATTTGCATGGCGGAAGATTTGTGATTTTGGCTCTTGAAACACTGTGGCTGGAGAACACACACAGCTGTGAGACTGATGAGCCCACAAGCCACCAGGAACCTACCCTATGCCACTCATGGAGGCACTCACGGCAATACTGTACACACCCCGTTGCCACAAAGGTGAACTGATTATTACAGACTTACGTTGCATATGATTTGGTTTTCAAATATTCAGATTTTCTCCTGTGCGTTTTGCTTAAACTGAAATCAGTCAGCCTGGTTATACCCATATTTTGTTACCCATTTTTCAAATGGAAAAAAAAACTCTTTTTTTTTTTTTTTTTGCTAACTGGAGCCCTGCTCTAATAAAGTAGACACACAGTCACAGGCATTTTGAAAGTAAGTGCTGTATACACCTAGTTCCCCTTGACATGAAAGAAAACTTGCTCTTCCGAATCACCTTTATACCTCAGAATGACTCATTTCCTGAACTGTGGCAACAGCTTCAGCTGTTATACCCCTTGCTCTCCAGGAGACTGAGAAAACTCTACTCCCTGAAGAGTAAAATAAGATCATTAGCAAATTATCCACTGGTACAGTAAGAAAAAAGGAAAGCTATCTGTCTGATGAATATTATTAGAGAATTTCTGTATAATAAGAGCTTTTGAAGATTGAAAGTGGTATAAAATTGCCAATTTGAAAGATAGCAGTGCTCTTTCATCCAGCAATAGGACCAAGCTCTCTAATGTGGTCAAGCTGCACTCAACAAAGAACCATGGCATGGGGAAGAGGAGGAGGGTTTATACCATTTTATTTTACTCACTTCAAGACTGAAATATTAATCATCAAATCCTTCTCTCAGAAAAGTCTGTATGCCACCATCAAGCACAAAGTTACAGAGACACAGAGCACAACTTAGTCCTAAAAGCCTTTCTTTAATAAACTGCTTTGTCCAGGTCAATACAAACCAAAGCCCCAGTAGCCCTCTCCTGTCAAGAGGGCAACACCACAGATTGGCAGCTGTGAATACTTAGAATTTAGTCATTTGCATCCTGGAAGTTTTTCTGGGACAGTAAAGTACACGGCACTCAGCTAAGAGTGCCAATTAATAGAGAATCCCCATTAAAATAATTTGTGCTAGTGCTAATTGGGTTATTATTATCACTGGATATATTTATAAAGATTAATGAGCAGCCAGCAACTTCCATAACGTGCATTCACTACTGACTTAGGCTAAATTCGAGGTCTCATTTCAAAGGCAACAGCTTTTCCAGCCTAATGCTAACCTCCAGAGCCACCCATATCCTAGGCCCACACAAAGTATAAATAAAGTGCAAACACTGAAAGAAAAATAATTTCAGAAACAGATCACTGAAAAAGTGGTTTAGGGGACTATGAAGCTGTTTAAAAAGATAAATCTTCAATGTTTTTTTTTTTTTCATGGGTAGATTTAGAACAGTCAGACTCTGATAATGACTTTGCATATGCCAATACATTTTCAAGGATGTTATGTCTGGCTTGGATACAAAAGACTATGTCCCAACTGTTCAGACTTATGCTTAGATAACAAAATGCCCAGTAGAATTAAGATGATATCTGTGTTATCTGATTTTAGTAAATATGCATGCAAGGGGGAAAAGGCCTTATTCAGTAGGACAAAATGAAAGTTCACTGTACTGCATAATGTATCTGCTGTCAAAACTCAACTTTCTGGAGCAGCTTTGAAGAGAGTTCGTTATCTCTACTGCAAGTTCTAGAGTCCCATCTCTCGCATTTAAGAAGTGAAAAGTGTTTGTGTTGGTTTTCATGTGACAGCAGATTTCTAATATGACGACACGTGAGAAGACCTTGCTGTTCAATCGGACCTTTGTTTTGAGATCTTACGCGCAAAAAAAAGGTCCCAGTGGAGAAATATGAGAGCCTGAAACTAGTTCAATCTACTGGAACTATCTTGTTAAAACAAAGTATCATCTTTTGGGATTTCCATCCCACTACATTCCCATATGCCACATGCGTATAAATATCATACAGAGGAATTAAAAAAAAACAAGAATACAGAAGCTGAAACTGCTGCAATAATCCAGGAAGATATCAGTTATGCCAGGAAACCAAAGTTGTTTAGAATGCTTTTTAAATCTGTTTTGTAAGTCTGATCAGCTTCTTTCTTCTAACACTGCTGCTGATTTCCAAAGGAACTGTCTTCCTTGGTCAATAAAAGTCCCAGAGCCTGATTTTGTTTACAATCTTACTATGATTTGTTCAGCTTCCTGTAACTCTTTAAAGATATGATACCACGTTGTGAGTACTAGGACCCGCTTTTCACTGTATGGGTTCTCACATCCAAGTTTTCATTAAATCATGCAGTATTCTTGAGTTTAACTGTATTTGCCTCCCAATATACCATTCAGTTACAAGTTTAAATCATGAAGGGTCAGATTACAGCTGGCCTGTGGGTCACAGCAAAGAGAAGTCACTCATCATTTCATCCTTGCATAATGTAATTCTGTGAGCAAAAGGACTTTCTTGATATAGCATTAGAAACATCAGTTGTCCCAGATGTGGCCTTCAGAGTACAGTGAAGACCATGGCCTTTCCTCTCCCTGCTCCCCTGGATCACGAATTAGGCCTGTGTCAGAAAAAATGCATTTTGTACACCTTTGGAGTTGCTGCTTCTATCCCTACACCTCCCAGATCTAGTAGAAACTCTAGCTGAGTCACCTTAAAACCATAATCTGGCTCAAAGGGCAGGAAACTAGAGCTGGGGCTATAAATGTCACATTAAAAATTGCTTCAACAGGTTGAGTCAGTGCTGCAGATATGTTCTTCACTAAAAATTTCCAACTGTCATGTTGCAGTAAAAATTAACTATTGTTAAAACAGGTCTTTTTTTAAAAAAAAAAAAATCCTAGCAAGAGCATGATTGCATTTTTTAAAGTACTCTGTCCATGGAAAACTAATTTAGTTCCATTAATGAAAAGGAAGCAAAATGTGATTGAGGATGTAATACGGAATTATAGTTCATTAATTCTTCAAGTATGTAATTTTCCAGACTCCTGATCCCCCATTGATTTCTGCACACCCCCATAGGTCCTGCTAAATGCCAGCAAAAAGAAATTCAATCGTGTTGTTATTGCATGTGTGGCAGTGGCGGCGCTCCAAAATTAGATAGAAATGTTATGAAAGGGAATTTTCCACTGACTGCTTCACCATGCAGGCCTGTTAACAATTCTTTGTTGTCAAAAATTGATCAATCACAGACCTCACCGATAACTGAAACTATGACAGTATCTCATTACGCACCCAGTATCATCAAAGGAGGTGACATTTGTAACAATTGAAGATGATAATTCAGAACACCTAATTAGCCATGATGAACTAGGTGCATCCGTGAATAGTGTAAAAAAAAAAAAAAAGAAAAAGAATATATTTTTCAACAAGATTCTGTGAATCCAGTTGTGCCAATCCCCATTAGAAAGATTAATTGAGAGGTCCTGGGCCTCTATTTCTAGTCGTTTGACACAGATGTGGTTTTGCTTTCACTTCGTCTATCATCCTCAGTACAGCACCTCATCTTAACAGTAACACATGCTTCTGTTTCCTCATTAGCCCTCTCTTAAAAAAGAAAATTATTTTCTTCAAGATAGCAAAAGCACTGACAAACCCACTTTAAATACCTACCAGTGTTTGAAAGTTACGTAGCTCCATTTGCACATTAGAAATCGGACTAACACAGTGGTGCTATCACTACATGTGTCAGTTGTTGGGTAATAGTAGCCATGTCCTGAGCAAAAGAGAACTAATTTGTCTGAAAAGAGAAGAGCTACTTTGGTCAGCTGTTACCTCTTTTCTAACGGGTGGGAAGGAAGGCGTCACTTGCGCAGCATACTAACCAAAGAGCTTGATTTTCCTCAAGTGAGGAGTCAAGTCGGTCATAACCATGAGTTATGACTTTCACATATATCAGTCAAGGATGCAACCAGCACATTCTCAGCTTAGTTTGGGTTCAGCTTTGCAAAAAGCTGTTTCAGATCAGCTCTGGTATGAATTTCAGTAAATTTCCAAGTATTTAGTTCAGAGGTCATTTAAGGAAAACAAACAAAAGAACCCACAAAGCAACTGAAGCAAAGTTTTGGCTAGGAACTGACTTCACACCCTGATTTGAACTTGGCCTTCTGCTATGGTCTTCTACCCTTTGGTCAGGGTATCATGCATATTATATGTGTGCTTAAGTTTAAAACTTCTTACCTACATTTTCCAACCAGTGACTTGCTACCATGACTCTCAGTCCATACAGTAGTAATCCTTAATTTACATTGTTACTCCTAAGTATAAAAGCATGAAGAGATTATACAAAATTGCTGAAGCACAGAAAAGGAAAAAAACCACACAATTCTTTTGCTTGGGCTATAAACATATCACTGGCATGTATCTGCAGACACTGCAGACTCCCTCATGTTGACAGCAAGACGAAGGGCTCCCCAGGGATATGGGGCAATGATTGGCAGAGTTATAGATTTTAATTCCACTAATAGATGAATGGCTCGTAATTCATAAAAGAGGGAACCTACAGTGAGTGATGAAGGTCATCCCTATCTCCCTTACATAACAGAAGGAAATTCTATTATAATGCTGCCCAGCTGTACTATTCACATTCTATTTATAGCCCACTGTATTTTAAGAACCTAACTGAAATCTTAGTTTTCATGTTTAGTAAAGGAGGTTCTTTCCCATAGCAAATAGCTAAGTAGCGGATGCATTTTGATGTTTTTAACAAATAACAAAAAAATCTTGTCTCCTCAAAGCTCTTTTGCAGCACTGTCCTTTCCCGGTTTCTCTTTTTATTTTTTTTTTTAAGCTGCTACATATAGGATTGTAGCCTTGCAACAAGTTAAAGAAACTATAAAGAGAAAAAGGTAAGTACTAGTTTTTGGCTCTTCAGCAGAGAAAAAATCTTTTGTTATTTAAAACTGACAAGGACTCTGAGGAGGAAAGAAATAATATGAACCCATGAAGCTCTGTGAGGCAAGGAAAATGAAGGGAGAAAAAGACACAGAAGGATGAAGCAGCAAAGCACCTTAAGCTACAAAACAGAAAGGGTGAGTTAAGTAGGGTTCATGCCTAAATCCAGAATACTCACCAAACTCAATATGGGCATTTTTTGCTTAATTTCTGTCAAAGATTTACTTTGTGAATAAATATAAGTAAAAATGTAAAGCAAAGTAAAACTTCCCATGCTTCTGAAGTCACCAGCCTTTGTCTCACTGCTCATTTTTAAGCTTATTTTTCATATCTGAGAAAAAATCAGGTGATAACAGGGATTAGGGTGACCTCCCTTCCAGACACTGCAGCCAAGCAAAAAGCATCTCATCCGCAGAACCCCGGCTCTCCTATTGGCTTGCTGCAGATCTCATTTGTTTACCCTCATAGACAACTTTTAAACCTTTTCCTGCAATTTAATGAGCTAGCAATTTTAGAATATGTCCTTTTTGAAAGTCAACGGAAAAGTATTTTCTTACATTTTATGAATTGGCTACACTTCCCACTCAGAAAAAATATGATATAAAACCCACCATGTCCTCTCTCAGATATTGATGTATTTGAACAGAGGAGCAAGGGCTATAGAAATGAGATGACTTTTATCTTATCTGGACTTTTGCCACTGCCTTCTTAAGCAAACCTTGTCACCTACTCAACTTTCCCCATGTGTCTTGATTTCCACATCTGTAAAATGGGGAGAAAGTGCTTCTACCAGCTCTCTTTTTTTTGTACATAAAGAACGCTGGGTGAAGAATTTTAAGTAACAGCGCTAATTCGGTAACTACCACATATGACAATGTGAAGGCATGGTTTAGGGAACAGTAACACACCAGGGAACAGGAACTACAGAAGAGGCCAACATGTTTTGGGGAGCGGGGAGAGGAAGAGCACTGAGCTGTAGAGATGAAAGCGGCACCCCCTGCCTTTACTCCCCTGCCTGCTTTATTTGGTAGCACAGGCAGATCACAGAAGTCACAAAGACACTCCCTGACAGTAATTTAAGTATTGACTTTTTTTTTTTTTTCCAAACAGATCTCACAGTGTAGACCTCAAGTGGTGTTTTTTGTAGAAATATAATAGTCTCCTGTATGGTTCTGCTGCACTCTAAGGATCTTTAATTTTTATGGATATTTGAAAGAGTGGTGGAATATAGCATCAGCACATGTAATTAACTTCATGTTATTATATACGTTCAGGGGAAATACTTAAGGAGAGGGAGGGGCAGTAAGCTATTTTGTACACCAGCACAATGATTTTCAGAATCTCACTTACAAACAGCTTCTCTATATCATATATGCCATGTTTGCAACCCATCTGCTGGTTGCATATGTCTATTTTTCTGTAGCCTGAATGAGCACTTGGAGCATTGTTTAAATAGAGCACTCCTTGCGGGAAAGGCTCATTCTCCAGGGGTTAGCTGAACGTCTCTCTACTACAGTTTCTGGGACTGCCAATCATACTTTATCTGTTTTGAAATTCCTTGTAATAGTAAATATGAAAAATTGGCTTTTACTGGCATATAGTTAGCTGAAGTTTGATTGAATTATTAATTATAATAACAATTCAACCAATACTCATTAATTCTTTGCTCGATTTTTATTGGTATTGTGCAATATGCAGTACCATTTCTCTTCTCAGCAACAGTCCTTTCTGAATTGAAAGTTAGTCTTAAACTGTAAACATCACACACCCAAGACTCATAAGCTTATTTATGACTAAAATCCTTCAAATCCCTTAATTTTTTTCCTAAGGGGAAAAAAAAAAGACTCATGCAATGGTTCTTGGAGAAGAGTTTCAACAGAAACTGTGCTAGAGTTTCTTGTCCTTCTCTCTGAGAGGATCTGCCAAATTCTTTTGGGCTGGGAGAGGAAAAAGAAACTTTAGCCACTTTACACCCTCTATACAAAGCAATGGAGAAATCTCAGACAAGTCAAAGGGGGCAGAGATCTGATGGCAGCCTGGACAAACTGCATTTGTAATTTAATTCCTACCAGATTATTGCTCAGACTGTCTGTGGGGTTTGTAGTTCACAGCCTTCCCAACTGATTAAGATCCCTAACAAAACTGGGGTTGTTCCTCCTGCAGAACATAATCGTTCGTGAGCTCTCATCTCGTGTCTGGATGAATTTTCAGCCTTCACCTCTTTGTTTGAGCATATTTGTTTTAGAGGGAGTGAGGGACATGCCACTTGCCACCTACAATCCCTGGAAGCAAAGCTGCTATGGCATCATGCCTTCCACATGCTCTCCCCTATCTCCACAGGACTTCAGCTTTAAAGAATACGCCAGTTAAAAGAGAGGCACAGTCGGGAGAGAGTTCAAACCTCTGCTTCTACTTAGTTTCTGCCAGTGTTTGCTCTTGTCTGTCTGCCTATGCTCATAAGAGCAACTGAAGTCTGATTTAAAAAGTGGAGAATGTAGTATTTGCCTCTTCAGTGCTCGGCGTTCCTTAAGATGTAATATATCAAATGCTTTGCAATGACTTTAGACTTAGGCAAAGTCGACATATTTTTCATGTACTCATTTAAATAGCTTAGAAATATTCATCACACTTGAGATCCTTATGGGGGTAAAGCCTCTTTTGAAATCAACCCTATCCTGACTTTTTTCAAACCATGGTACACCTATTACTTCTAAAGGTAGAAACATTAGTAACAACTTGCTTTATTTTTACACATGTTGGACTGGGCAGCTATTCACCTAGAATACTAATTAGTTGTGGAGGAGGAAGATGATTTATGAATAAAGCTACAAACACATTGCGTGTCATAGTTCCTTCAGCTAGACTCTAACTTAATAGGATTCCTGCTTACCCAAGGCTTGATTTCAGAAATATTTTAAAGAGTGAACATTACAACTGCATGCTTCCTGGTCCTTGTTTTCCTTAGGGTTGGTCAGAGACACCAAAATGGTCTTGACCATCAATGGCAAAGAGTCATTTTTATATTAGTACACACTGACATTTTAGAATGACTCATTACAACTTGTTATTATTGTTCCTTAATAGAAATAAACAAGAGAACCTGGATCACATGCAAAGGCAGCTCATTAAAAGCACATAGCCCTGTATGCCAAGAGAACTGTATTAATTTATATCAGTGGAATACAAGGCCCAGGACTGGTGAGAGGAAAGCATGAGAAGAAGATCAGTTAGGAAAACAGTTGTTTTTATCAAGTTTGCCTAGAAACCAGAACAGATTAAAAAAAAAAAAAGACAAAATAGTCATTAATTTTTAATTACTGGTAGACAGTTCAAAAAGGTAATACTCTGTACGTTTAATAAAATACCTTTGGCTGACTACAGAAGGCCATAACTAAGGAAAACATACCATTTCATCAGCAGAATGCTACAGGACTTTCAGTACCAGCTTTTCAGTAATACCCATACAGCTTCAAGCTGTGAGATACAGAAAAAATCCCCCCCCCGCTCAGTCTTGGGGAGCTGAAAATGCACAAATATCAAGGCCATAATTTGCTTGCTTTCTTTGCCTCCTCCGTTTCACCAGATATATCATGTGAACAAAGCTCCTGACTAGAACAGAAGTTGTGAAGATGATGACTCCTCACCTCATGATGTTATGTAAAGCGTACCACAGGAGCGCAGGAACAAAAATATAGGAAACAAAAGTTACTTTGCACTCTTTGCTCCCGAGCAGCCAAACGAGATTTTTCAAAGGCTTTCCAGGAATTTCAAATTTGACAATACGAATTAGCCCTGTCTGTCTAGAACAGTCACGCTCTATTACTGAGGATATTTCTCCCTGTTAATCACCAGTCAGAAGTAGATACAATACATTGTGCCCTAAGCAGTACATCAGAAAACTATACAGACTGTATAGACCAAACAAAATAACGCAGAAGCCTGTAAGTAGTGCAGAGGTCCAAATTCCTAGAATTACTGTTCTCAAAAACTATTTATCTGAAATTGAGGCAAGCTGAAAGAAAAAATAGAAAAAAAGACTGGATACACTTTCCAAGTCCCGAAAGGACCTGGGGACACCACCAAGATACTGGATTAGATGGTTCACTGGGGCACAGTTCAGTATTTGAGTCATTGCTCTTAGGCACGATTTGCCTAAAGTAGCTCAGAAGGTAAATTTAATAGCTTTCGCCCTGCGCAACAGGAAAATTACACTGTTGACCATGCAAATGTGGAGTTCAGCCTACTCCTTGCTAGTGCTTGTTCAAGTCTCAAAAGTCACTTCATATTTTGAAAATATTAAGAAAAATTTGCAACCACAAGAAAGACAGAAATGTTGTCAATCAGATGACTGATATACTGGTAGGTCTTTGTGAGGAAATAACTCATATAGTCATTTCCTGCTAACTTCTCCTCAAGTCACCAAAAAAATTCTGTGTGAAGATGCTTGTTTCACATTGCATAATTGTAGTTCAGTGATAGGACCACACAACATAAAGTATGTATTTCAAAATTCATTATTAGGGTTCTGTATCAATATATTGAAAAACTATCAGAGTGACACACTAGTCTTTTTAAGAAGAATTAGCCGTTTTGTTTAAAGGAGACATAGAAGTTGATGTTACAGGATGCTTCTCATAAGTTCGCCCGTGATTCTACTACTGCTTTTCCTACCATAAGACAGCATTTAAAATGGAATAATATAGAGTAAGACGTGGCATCACTAAACACACCAGTTATATGCATTACCTCAATAAACCAAGGCTAGTTCAAACAACACTCTTCTTGCCTCTGAAATCAGTAATTGACAAGCAAAACAGCCATCTTTGAGAAGGCAAGACCATATCACAGATCACTCATTACCCAGCACGTGCAAGCTGGGTAGTGGCTTTATATAGCAAAGATGCAAGTTCTAAAGCAAGATGTTTCAGCACCCTCAGTGAAATCATTACATTATTTTTAGCAGCTGGGTCCTGTCTCTTTCTGCTGAAATGGAAAGCACAGAAAATATTAATTAAATGCAGGTGCATGCAGTAACTCAGAAGTGTTTTTATTTCGGAGATTCAGCTCCCGAGAATAGAAAGTACAGTTAGATATTTACTGTTACAAGTTTAAGTTAAACCAGTTTAAACAGGATATGGAGAACTCCGTGTCTCCATCTACATTTGAGCTAATGCTGGAAAGGCCAAACTTCCCAACCCAGCATGCCACACACCAAAACTTCCGCAGGGCAGGAAGCCAGGAGTCCGGCCAAGGAAATGGGGAGCACTTGGAAGGACTCAAGGAGGCCAAACGGCAGTGACCCCTTAGGGTTAGGGTGTACATGCAGCTAAGTCCAGCAATGAGCTGAGCACATCAGCTTCAGCATCCCTTCTCCCTCACATCCTCCCACAGCCAGGGCTCCGGGTTACACAGGGACCTGAGACTGCAGCTGCAGGGCAAGAGCAGCATGCAGCCCAGCACACAGGCTGGATCTCAACTGCTTGCAAGCCACAATTTGGCTTCTTTAGGGTTTTGTCCTGGGTGACTTTTTTTTTATTTTTGCTTGCACCAAGGGAAAAGTTTTGAATAGCCTACGAACTTTGAAAATTACTGAAGTTGAAATGTCAGACTCGAGTAACTTCAAAAGGTCTGACTTTCAGAATATGACAAATTACTCATTCACTGTGCACTGGCATCTATTACAATATTTTACACTGTAAATCACGCTCAAGTACTATTTGTTTCTTAAAAGTTTATCCAGGCTTTATAGATTCACATTTTCTTGTTTCTGTGAATTGAAGTCAGCCCTTTAATGTAACTGAAACATTTCCTACTGAAAGTATCCTCTAACTTCTAAGCCTCAAACTTGGGAGACTCCCCAAAATCGGAAGCCTGAATTCTCAGGACACCAGGATCCAAGCAAGCCAGGTGGGCTACAAAAACTAATGAACTATGGGCGGCATCCCTTCTTCCTACAGCTACTGCACTGGACAGTCCCTGCCTGTGCTGCCTTCATGTTCACGGCACCGCTTTCCCCGTGCTCCCTTCTTTTGTTTCCTCCTTCATTAAAAAACCCAGCAACCCCTTAAGGATTTCAGAGAATAAAACAATTAACCCTAACATGCTTTTTGCTCAAGGAGTTTGTTTCTTATATTCAGCCAGCATACAACCGGTTCCCTGGTTAGACTGCAAAGTGTTGAAGGGCACTCCTATTACTCTAGGTTTGTGCAGAACCTTGCATACTTGTACCACAAATTTGAGCCTCTCAGTGTTATTGTTGTAAATCCCAATCCGACTCTTGGTAATTTAAATCTTCATTGTAAAAATAAAACTGAGCAAATGGCAGATTCCTGAGCTGTGTGAAAAGTTTTAACTGTGATACTTTCATAGCTTACAGGGAGTTTTCATTAGACTGGGGCCAAGATTTTTTAAGAGTTCTGCCAAAAGCAATTCCAGTTCTTTCAGAATTGGTTCAATGCTCTATGGACTTCAAATGCCATTTGTGTCACAGCTTTAGCTTCAAAGCCTACCTGGCCACAAGCTGATTGTGGTTGTTTTAGCTGAACCCCAGGGATCAAGGGCTTAAACAGAAGCAGTCCTCTTGTGATGCTAAAAGTACCAAAATACTTCATTTTTGCAAAATCAGCAAAGTTAACAAGCTTTCTGGTTACTTTGACAAAGCCTTCTGTTCCAATACCAGTAAAATTATTTTCCTAATAACTGGGGTATCAGAATTAAAAGATTTTCACAAGCTTCCTTTGGAATAATAATAGTCTTCAATAATCTGAAGCCTGCTATTATTATGGTCAGTGCACTTGAACAAATTAATTTGGATTTGCTGAAAAGAGCAACAGTTAACGCATGTTAATTATTTAGCCTATACAGAAAGTGGCACAAAACTCTAAAGAGATCTGGTCTGTAACCATTATTTACCCAAATCACTTTTCTCAGTTGTACTTCGGTATTTTGAACTGCAAATGTTAAGCACAAAGTTGCAAGAATTTGTTTTTGCAACATCAATTTTTTTTTCCTTTTCCATGAAGTAGTCGCAACACTTACGCTATTTTTGTTTGAGCTTTCCATACGTTGTAAAAAAAAGAGAAAAAATACAGAGAAGAGCCAAATAATATATTTTTCTTGGATTTGGCTATTTCTAATAAGAGATCAGGTAAGAGAGGGTGATCTCGCATACCTGATGCTCACAATTTTTTTCATAAATTCAGATACACATTTAATTAAGCCAAATATTAGTAATAATGTAATGGTGAACGAATCTGTAAGTTAAACTTTTTCTCAACAATTCCTTTCAAAGGTAACAGCTTTGCATGCCAATTTATTTCCAGCAGTCTGCCATGGACTGTTTAATAACAGCTGGACATGATTCCCATGATATCCAAGGAAAGTTTATTATCAGGAAATGCAAGTTTCAGTCAATCATCCATAAAAAAGCCATATACTTCCAGCCAACTTGTTAACAAAAACTACATCAAAACACTACTAGCAGTGAAACTCTGCTATTTGATCTCAGGCATAATTAAAGGCGGTCCAGGGGAATACTTAAAGCACTAAATGAGTGTGGGAACTCAAAAAAGAAGCTGACAAGCTGCAAAAATGCCGTAATCTTGTATACATGAAGATATGCATATATAGTAGGAGAACAAATCCACTCTTAAAGCTCCGTTATAAATTAAAGGAGTTACAGCAACAGGGGAGTTACAGTAACATCAAGCAGACCTAACAAAGTCATCCTGTGCTGGATTCTAAAATAAAACACTTTTCAAATACAATTTAAGACAGCATTTTAAAATGTCCATTGAAGAATTCATAATATTACAATCAAACACAACAGTATTAAGTCAGGTACTTTGAAAAAGTTTAGTAGGGACAAATATTTTTAGATTCCCTTGGTAGTCTCAGCTCTCTACACTGCAGAAGGCTGCTCTACTGGGTTAACTACTACTGTGCCTTTTAAGACTTGAAAGTCTTTTAGCACATAAACCTCATCTCCCTAAGCCAACGAATGCATCCCCAACATTAACAATGCCTCAACCCACATCCTTTGGGAAGAGAAATAGGAATTCTCCCATGTCTCATTTTTATGTCCTATTACCAATTAAAAAAAATGGTGCTGGAGGTTGATATAAATGTACATGATTCTTACATCTGCTTCCTCATGCCACTAATTCATTTCCACAAGGCACGGGCCATGATTAACCTAAAAGGTTTCCAACAGATCATTCTAAGGTGTTGCAATAGCTCTGTTAACTGCAAGGCACTCCACAGCGAATAGCTCTTCTCATGGAAATACCTGACTAGCAGTAATAGTTAATTCTCCTTCTTACATTTCTGAGACAGACATGGTGGAGGATAATCAATATCTAAATAAATTGGAAAAAACACAGGTTGATCAAACCTGATGGGATGCACCCAGGAGTGCTAAGGGAGCTGGCTGATGTTATTGTGAGGCCAATCTCAATTATCTTTGAAAGGTCACGGTGACTGAGAGAAGCTGCTGAGAACTGGAAGAAAGCAAACGTCCCTCCTACCTTTGAGAAGAGCAAGGATCCAGCAAACTACAGATCAGTCAGCCTCATCTCCATCCCTGGGAAGCTGATGGTATCCTGCTGGATACCATTTCCAGACATATTAAGGACAAGAAGGTGATTGGGAATAGTCAGCATTGATTTATGAAGAGGAAATCATGCCTGACCAACCTGACAGCCTTCTAAAATAAGATGACTAGGTTTGTGAATAGGAGGAGAGCAGTGGATGTTGTTTATCTTGGCTTTAATAAGGCTTTTGATGCTCTCATAACATCCTCAGACAAGCTAAAAAGTGCAGGCTAAATAAACGGACAGTGAGGTGGACTGAAAACTTGCTGAATGTCTGGGCTCAGAAGGCTGTGATCAGCCATACGACGTCCAGTTGGAGGCTAGTCACTTAGCAGTGTATGCCTGGGTAAATACTGGATACTGGGCCAGTACTGTTTAACATCTGGACAATAAGGCAGAGTGCACCTTCAGCACATCTGCAGATGACAGAAAATTTGGAGGAGAGGTTGCTACACCAGGTAGTTGTGCTGCCATTCAGAGGGACCTCAACAAGCTGGAGAAATTGGCCAACGGGAATGTCATCAAGTTCAAAGGGAAATGCCAAGTCCTACAGCTATTAAGGAACAACCCCAGGCACCAGTACACGTTGAGGACTGGCCAGTGGGGAAGCAGCTTTGCAGAAAAGGATCTGGAGGTCCTGGTGGACACCAAGTTGAACATGAGCCAGCAATGTGCCCTTGCAGCAAAGAAGGCCAACAGCCTCCTGGGCTGCTTTAGGAAGAGCACTGCCAGCAGGTCAAGGGACGTGATCCTTCCCCTCTATTTCATGCTGTTGAGATCATATTTGGGGTGCTGGGTCCAGTGCTGTGCTCCCACACACAAGAGAGACACAGAGCAAATCCAGTGCAGTGCTGTGAAGATGATTAAGGAACCAGAGTATCTGTCATATGAGGAGAGGCTGATAGAGCTGAGATGCTCAGCCTGGAAATCAAAAGGCTGAGGGGAATCTTATCAATGTGTATAAATACCTGATGGTGTTGGGGGAAGCCAGACACTTCTCAGTCATACCCAGGAAAGGGACTAGGGGCATGGGAAATTGCATTTGAACGTAATGAAAAGAATATTTTTTTTTTTTACTGTGAGGATGATTGAACACTGGAATTGGTTGCCCAGAGAGATTGTGGAGCTCCAAATTCAACTGGGTGCAGTCCTGAGAAACCAGCTCTATTTGAGCCTGCTCTGAGCAGGGGGGATTAGGCAAGATGATCTCCAGCAGTCCCTTCCTACCTCATCCTTTCTACGAGTCTGAGAAATTATTTAAACAGAGCTATTAAACCACCTTTTACAGAAAGAAACAGTAAGAACTGGTGATTGGATTTTCTAGGTTATTGCTGGGATGTGGATTCAATCTTCTGTTAATTAATTCACAGATTCAGCAGCTGCTGACTATTTCTATATAACTGCATGTTTTATTTTAAGTTAAAAATGCCAATGTTCTTCAATAAGCAGTTTTTAAATATATGTAGCATAAACAGAAATAAGTAACATGCGATTTAAAAATAGATTTGGCATCTTTACACCAATCCTCCTCCTTCTTTATATGTGATCACAACTAAAGATGTCTGCCTAGAAAAGATTACATCACCTTTGTAGATAAAGTGACTGTTCAAAAAGGGAAGCTTCCAGCATAAATTATTTGTAGTATGAATATCTTGGATCACTTCAAGCCTAACGAGAAGTACCCTCAGGAAACTCTGTTGCGACACTGGGAGTGAATATATACTATCTGAAGCTCAGGTTTTCTTTTATGGCTGTAAAAGGCATCATGTTTCTGACAACACAGTCTCAGAACAAACCAGCTTTTGCTCTTTATCAACCGGATAGCTTTTCCATTTGCCACTCTGATGGTATTTCAGACTCTATGTTTCATCTGCAAGTAGATTACAATCCTACTCTTGCGCATTAATACCCAAATGAGGTGACCAGACCTGTACCCCTGTGGCTGATCTCTAGCAGTACGTATTTCAACAGTAAGAAAAAATATGATACCCAGTGGAGGTCCACCATGACAGAGGGGCTTCTCCTTGCACAGCTGACCTATGAAACTGGCTGGGGGCTGGCAAAAAGTGGCTCCAAACCGCAACAACAGTATCACTAGCTCTGAGATACCAAGTGAAAACTACGGTACTAACCTTTGAGATCAGAAATTGAGAAAGGCATTCAGACCTTGTCCGGGTCTCTGCCTGCCCTCCTATATGTTTCCTGAAGGATAAAGGCTGCTTTCGAAGGATATTTGGGGCTGAATGCAGTTAAGCTAACTTAAGTTTGGTTACCTTACGGTGCCTGAACTTTCTGAATTGGGAACAGAGTGTTCTTGGGTTCTCCTCTAAAGAAGCGAGCAGAGAGACAACTTCCAGGGGTAATTCAGAAAAGCCAGTAAGATCTCTCTTTGATAGTGGCTATTAATATTGACTATACAAAGAGACTAAACCAAATATACTTCTAGTCTACACACTTCAGACAGGAGTATAAAGCTGGAAGGGATGAATGAGGGCCTTGAAACTATACATGTTATATTTAGTTGATAATAGCAGAATGCTGCAAGGAGCGTATAAGCCAAATATTACTAAAACGAAGTAACTGTTTTAATACTTGAGCATTATCTTACACACAATCTGTTCCAAGCAAAACCACAACACTGTTACATTGAAGAGACCTTGGTATGCTGTACCACGTTATTTTCAGTCTGTGAAACAGCAAGGAATACTTGAAATCTTGCTCTTTTGACATTTTTCTAGAAATAGATGAACAATCAGGATACTGCTTTTCACATAGCATCCCTCTTGTGCACTGTGGTAATATCCGCTCAAATACAGAAGAATGAAAACAATCACATTTCTCACCTCTCAAATGGACCAGATAATACAGAATTCAGATCAGTCTGTGTTTTTCATTAAACTGGACATGTTTACAAGTCAGATGAAAGCAGTACCTGCTCAAATGACCTCCCTTCCTCAGTTTGGAAGATTTATTGAAGGCAATATAGAACAGCAACAATAGTCAATCATAGGTGGCAGACTGCCCTTTTATTAGGCATACTGAAGCCAATTAATCTAAGTGAGCTCTCTCCCTTTAACTCCTGGAGGCATGTGCAGTTAGAATGCATTTAAAAATTTTGCAGCAATAAATAACGGTGCTGAAACCATTCATTTGAACTTTGAGAAATTATTTACAGGCACTTGAGATGCTAAGTATTAACATTCTACATAGTCTGCTTGGCAATGTAATTTGACTAGATCCAAGACTTAAAAAATAAAGTTCTAAACCAAGGCTTTGTGGTACTGCCATCCTCAGGGGTAGCAGGAAGAGAAAGGAATGCCTGTGAAAGGAGATAAAAGCAGTAGGAACACCGAGACCTGCCTTAAGACTGAGTCAGAACACTGAGATAATCCGAAGTCTTCAAATAAGGTTGCAAGGGAAGGTGGACTACTGTACTGGTCACACATTTATAGCACAGAAGTAATCAATTATGGGAATTTATTTCTAGATATCAGATTATCTGCCACTTATAGGAGATACCAAAGGCCATCTGAGGTGAAAATCAAGTCTGTAATAATCTTATTAATTATGAAACATCAAAACCCTAGGTGTCTTAATTCATGTTCTCATTTTTGCAGTTCATGTGCTTCTAATTACACTGCTGCAATATATTCTCTTGGGAGGCATATAAGAAAAGTGAGTAACTTTTTAGTAGCAGCTTCCTCGTACTGAGCACACACTTAAATAATCCTTTATTCTTGAATTACCTCAAACATTCTCTTTGGATTACCTTCATCGTAAATTCAATTATAATCTTACCAGTTTCACAGCTGGGTCCAGTGAAGCCTTGTGGGCAGGCACACACATTGGAAGCAATACAGGCTCCTCCATTCCTACACCCGTCTTTGCAAAAGGCTGCAAAATGCAAAATCAGAATATATGGGTAACAGAACTACACTCAGCAACCACGCAGGTGGCCACAGGCCGCTGGCAGGCTTGCACGAAACGCTGTTCCAGTGGCATGGAGTGCAGAGGCTGCCTTCTCTGAAGGAGAGAGGTCACAAAGAGATGGTTTATGGCCCCCCTGCCTCACTGGCCAGATGGGCTGACAAGCTACAGAAGGAGATGAGAGTAAATCATCTGAAGACAACAGCTCACATATGTGCTCCTTCGCATGCACTGGGAAGCAGTGAAAGGCAGCATCTTCCCCAGGAACAGGCACTTCCTAGGGCAGTGCTGGTCTTCTCTGCTGCCCAAATAAAGGCCTGGGCATAATAGGCACAACTGAGCACTAAATCAGTTGGCTACATTATTTCTTGCTTAAGCAATTAGATTGAAACAATAAAAATAGTAATTTTATCTCAAGGGGTTCTGAAGAACTTAAAAGCTTTTACCATTTGTAGTTTGAAGTCAATCCCTGGATTTGCTCTTTGGCACGCTGCAATCTGAGAAGCTGCGCTCACGTATTTAGGTGTAGCATGCTCCAGATACAGCAGTTAATATGTGTATGCGTTAAAGAGTCCCTTCTGCTGATGCAGAAATGCAACCAGCTCTGATAGAAAACACAGCAGCTGTTAACTGCTCTGATTGTATCCGCAATACGGAATGAGCAATGCTCTGGTCACAAGAAACTACAGAGAAAACCGTAGGTGAAACTAGGCAGATGGAGGCCAACACCGACGTAAAGAGTTGCTCTGGGCACTGGTCTAGCCCTGTGCTTGTAACCAGCCACTGGAGATGCCAGGCTTTGGTTTGCAGCTGCTCTGTGTAACAGCACTGTTGATGAGGTCTTAAGGCTCATCCGAGTGAGAACATGAATGTTATTGACTTGAGCTTTCCAGGCACCAGCCTTGTGGTGTGAGACCCCGGCACTGAGTGAGACATTGAAGCTTCCTGGTGCAGGACAACCCGGTGCACAGGAGCATGGCTGGCAGCACTGCACATGAAAAGCTGCCAAAGCCGTGGGGATGAGAGGCACATCCCAGTCTCTCTGAAGGACACTGGCATTCAAGCCAGGGCTGCAGAGAAGTACATTTCTCAAACTGGGATACACAGGCTCAGAGTTTTCTCACGTATTTTCAGCATTGAAAAGGGAGGAAGAGAAGGACGCGCTTTTCTTTGACAGTGGGGCCAGGTGCCCTCTGAAATGTCAGACCTGCAGCCAGAGCTCTCACCCAGACAACAGAAGGGCCGAATGCTGTGCTCTAGGGTTATGCACCTTCTCTTTGTCCCAAAGAAATATCAATTATCTTTTTGTAAGCTGACACACCTCCAGCAGAAGGACTGGGGAATAGTCCCAAGCACAGCACAGGAGTGAGTTGCATAGAGAGCGCTCTTTCCTGAGAGGAGTGGCTCTGGGTTTGAACTCCCTCAGGCTAAGACTTTTTTCCCATTCCCCAGAGGAGGGAACACAGCATATTTGATGACATTTCTCCCTCTACCCATGTGTTTTACTGGAAGCAGACTAAGCTGACATGCTTTACAAACAGCTCATTTATGTTAGGAGTATTTAAAAAATCATACTGTGACTCAGATGAAGGAATAACTAGTGCTAAGATCTCAATCAGGCTCAGAAATTAAAGAAATTCTGGACTGAGTCGCAATTTCAAGCAACGTTGGGTATGCTGTTGCTACAGAGAGGCCACTTCTCGCATCTGAGCCAGTTCCCCTACAGCTACACTACTTTTATTTTCAATCATCCTCTAAATCCTATGCTCAGAGCCTGAGGATTTGCGCCCAAGTACCAAGTATCATCTCCTCTGATGTGAAATGCAACAGAAATAAAAGCAGAATTGTATCTCTGGGAAAGCATCTTTCTAAGACCCATAATATAACTTCTAATGTTTATCAGTGAACCAGAATGTTGGAAAACAAGGCACGACCTCGTGTTTAGCAAAGATTTTGTGCACGCCCGTCTACTGATTTTTTCATTTACAATAAAAAGACACAGCATACCAAACTGTGTTCATCCAAGCAAAATAGCAGGTGATTGACTGTGGACAACGTAGATCTGACAACGTTTTCACAGCTGTAACTTTGTTGGTAACTGTGGGCTTCCTTGAATGGTGTAGCATGTATAAAAAGTGTTAACTTGAGGCAGAAATGAAACATAATTACTTCAGATTTTAGAGCATACTAACTTATATATGCATCGTCCTCAAAGTACTGTGAACTTGGTAAAATACAAAGTCAGTGTATATCTGTCTATGAAAATCTTCTTACAGGTGCAGGACCTAAATGTCTAGCCTAGCATTTTGTCTGTCTTCAAGGTACGTGACCAGATTTGCATCAACTATGACAAAGCATCTCATCCAGTTCAAAGACTGACGTACTACTTCCACCAAGCTCAAGACTGGTGCATCCCAACAAGTAAGAAATCAAGCAAAGGACACAGGAGATCTGAATGGATGAGCAAGGAACTTCTGGAAAAACTCAAATGGAAGAAGGAAGTTTACAGAACATGGAAAGAGGGACTGGCCACTTGGGAGGAATATAGGAACGTTGTCAGAGTATGCAGAGATGCAACAAGGAAAGCTAAGGCTCACTTGAAATTAAATCTGGCAAGGGATGTCAAGGACAATGAGAAGGGCTTCTTTAAGTACATCAGTAACAAAAGGAAGACTAGGGAAAATGTGGGCCCGCTGCTGAATGAGGTTGGTCCCCTGGTGACAGGGAATGCAGAGAAGGTGGAGTTACTGAATGCCTTCTTTGCTTCAGTCTTTACTGCTAAAGCTGTCCCCCAGGAATCCCAGATGCTGGAGGTAAGAGAGGAAGTCTGGAGAAAAGAAGACTTTCCATTGGTTGAGGAGGATCAGGTTAGAGACCATTTAGGCAAACTCAACACCCGCAAATCCATGGGATGCACCCACAAGTGCTGAGGGAGCTGGCAGATGTTACCGCCAAGCCCCTCTCCATCCTCTTTGAAAGGTGACAGAGAACAGGAGAGGTGCCTGAGGACTGGAGGAAAGCCAGCGTGACTCCAGTCTTCAAAAAGGGCAAGAAGGATGACCTGGGAAACTACAGTCCAGTCAGCCTCACCTCCATCCCTGGAAAGGTGATGGAACTCCTCATTCTGGATGTCACCTCTAAGCAAGTGGAGGAAAAGAAGGTTATTGGGAGTGGTCAACATGGATTCACTAAGGGGAAATCATGCTTGACCAATCTGATAGCCTTCTATGATGGCATGACTGGCTGGGTGGATGAGGGCAGAGCAGCAGATGTTGTCTACCTTGACTTTAGCAAGGCTTTTGACACTGTCTTCCATAACATCCTCATAGGTAAGCTTAGGAAGTGTGGATGAGTGGATGAGTGGACCGTGAGGTGGATCGAGAACTGGCTGAATGGCAGAGCTCAGAGGGTTGTGATCAGTGGCACAGAGTCCAGTTGGAGGCCCGTAATCAGTGGTGTTCCCCAGGGGTCAGTACTGGGCCCAGTCTTGTTCAACGTATTCATCAATGACCTGGATGAGGAGACAGCGTACCCTCAGCACGTTTACTGATGACACAAAACTGGGAGGAGTGGCTGACACACCAGAAAGCTGTGCTGCCATACAGCGAGACCTGGACAGGCTGGAGTGCTGGCCAGAGAGGAACCTGATGAAGTTCAACAAGGGCAAGTGTAAGATCCTGCACTTAGAGAGGATTAACCCCATGCACCAGTACAGGTTAGGGGTTGACCTGCTGGAAAGTAGCTCTGCAGAGAGGGACCTGGGAGTCCTGGTGGACAACAAGATGACCATGAGGCAGCAATGTGCCCTTGTGGCCATGAATGACAATGTATCCTGGGGTGTATTAAAAAGAGTGTGGCCAGCAGGTTGACANGTATTCATCAATGACCTGGATGAGGAGACAGCGTACCCTCAGCACGTTTACTGATGACACAAAACTGGGAGGAGTGGCTGACACACCAGAAAGCTGTGCTGCCATACAGCGAGACCTGGACAGGCTGGAGTGCTGGCCAGAGAGGAACCTGATGAAGTTCAACAAGGGCAAGTGTAAGATCCTGCACTTAGAGAGGATTAACCCCATGCACCAGTACAGGTTAGGGGTTGACCTGCTGGAAAGTAGCTCTGCAGAGAGGGACCTGGGAGTCCTGGTGGACAACAAGATGACCATGAGGCAGCAATGTGCCCTTGTGGCCATGAATGACAATGTATCCTGGGGTGTATTAAAAAGAGTGTGGCCAGCAGGTTGACAGAGGTTATCCTCCCCCTCTTCTCTGCCCTGGTGAGGCCACATGTGGAGTACTGTGTCCAGTTCTGGCTCCCCAGTTCAAGAAAGACAAGGAACTACTGGAGAAAGTCCAGTGGAGAGCCACAAAGATATCAAGGGAATGGAGCAGCTCTCATGCAGAAAGGCTGAGAGACCTGGGTCTGTTTAGCCTGGAGAAGAGAAGACTTGAGAGAGAATCTCAACAATGCTTACAAATATCTAAAGGGTGGGTGTCAAGAGGATGGGGCCAGACTTCTCAGGTGTGCCCAGCAACAGGACAAGGGGCAACGGGCACAAGCTGGAACACAGGAAATACCGTCTCAACATGAGCAAAAGTTTGTTTACTTTGAGGGTAACAGAGCACTGGAACAGGCTGCCCAGAGAGGTTGTGGAGCCTCCTTCTCTGGAGATATTCAAAACCAGCCTGGACGCATTCCTGTCCAACCTGCCCTAGGTGAACCTGCTTTGGCAGGGGGGCTTAGACTAGATGATCTCCAAAGGTCCCTTCCAACCCCCGCCATTCTGTGATTCTGTGGTTTTGTGTATGCCCGGGGTTTTCAGCGGCTTACCTTTGCAGATGGTACCATTTCCTGTGTAACCTGGCTTGCAGACACAGTTGTGCCCACCCACAGTGTTGAAACAGAGCGCATTTTCGTCACAGTTGTGCTGGTTTGTTATACATTCATCATGCTCTGAAAAAGGGAACAAGAACGAGATGGTCCTGAAGTTTTAAAACACAACAAAATAAAATCTTTGTATAGGTTTTCACATTAAAAAGAGATAAACGCAGTAGTAGTTACCAACAACAGGGCTATGTGAACATGTAGCTATGGGATAGCCAGGGTATGTATTTTTAGCACATACTAGTATGTGATAACTGTGCTGCAGCATAACTCCAGTTTCATTAACAGGGAGCCACCAGCATTATACTTTCCACGTGGGCTACAGTGTTCTTGTAAACATTTGCCAAAGAGCCGGCTAACATACTGAAAACCCATATGCTACTTCTACTGTATAATTTATTCATGCAGGTTTATCTTACGCGGGATTCATAGGGTTTCCTTCAGAAAGCTGACTAATGGTGCGAGACACATGCTACAAATTGCAGAAGATATGGTTAGCAGAAGGCAGGACTTCAAAATGTAGACCGTGTTTTCCTTCCCTTCAGTGTGTACGTGACACTTTATTTAGATGAAGTAAATAACCCGAAAACAAAGGTCTGCCTGCTGTTCAAGGGACTTTCAGCATGGTGCGTCCTGGCACCGGAGTGCGATGGATGAGACTCCCCAGTGTGGTGACTAGACTTAGACATACTGGAAATATACCTTTTGGGAATAAATGAAAAGTCTGGACAATATCATTTTGTGTTAATGCACTGTTTAATCTGAAACAAAAAAGCGTTGTATTCAGAGTATTGAAAATTTTAATGTTTTAGTTTGCAATTTTTAAGAAATGGAAAATGCGATTTCAAAATAAGATGCTCTGAAGCGTCATTTCAAAATGCCACATGAAATGCTCCAGTATTTTCAAAATGTCTTAGTCTGTTGGCATCAAAATGAAATGCTTCCGTCTTCTGGGAATATTCCTTGCATTTTCTTTAAATCAACATTGTTCCCCCATCCATAAATAATTTCAGACCCCTGAAGTTTTGATTCCAGGAAAACCAACTGTTTGGAGAACATAAAGGCACCTAATTTCAATCAGCACCCATGGACTAACCTGCATGTGAAGTTTTCACAGCCATCATTCTGCCCAGGTTTTAGCAAATTTGATTAGTGCAACTTATGCCAGTTCTGGCTATCTGATACAAGTCAAATCTGGAATCAGATGCTCTTTCTTCCCCAGTTTTGGGTATGTCACACTGCTTTGAATCTTCCCCTTTATAAATAAAGAGCTGAAGTCTGAACATACCCCACAGAGTTGTCAGGAAAATTTATTTCTTAACATTTGGAAATCACTATGGAAATGTTCAACTTGCTATTTCAATGCTGGCCATAAACTGTTAAGAGTATAAAACTGGCAGAATAGCACATTTCTAATCCATCAGTAGATGTAAACTGTCCTCTAGTAATAGCAAATACTTGTTGTTTAAAAGGAGGAAAAAAATCACCACAATGTAACTAAACAATTTTAAACGGGACATAGGCTTAGATTTTTTTTTTTTTTGGTAGGTTTGTTGTTGTTGAGTATTTGTCTGTTTTTTTAATAACACTAATCTAATACCCCTTTTCTAAACAAGGACTTATGCGTCTCCTATATCACCAGCAATGTTTTCCTCAACCCTCAGCACAGAGGCACCAGCACTTACTGAGCTGTCCCTTACTGGATGTTGCAGAGCATGTGCTGCAGACCTCTGCCCTAAAGCATGAGATTTGATTACTTCTGCTCTCAGCATGAATAAATAAAATTGTTATTGTTCACCAAATGATCCAGCTCCTCTAAAATCCAGTTACAATATTTGACTCCCACCTCCTAATACAGTGAAGTCTCTCATGCTGGCTGAAACAGTATTTATGCTAAATCTGTCCATAAAATAAAAGAAAAATAAAGTGATGATCATGAAAATTAGGCAAAATTTGTTATCTCTACTATAATAATATCCTGGCTTTTTAAGTTTCTGTTAATATTATATTATTTAAATAACGTATGCTATTTAAATATTAAATATATATTACCTTCTAAATTTTAAAGGTTCTGTATAACATACAACAAGAAAATAACTATGGAAATGTGAGAAACATTATGCACCCAGCAGGCCAAAATACCTTGCAAAGCCGTTATCTCCCTGTCTCAGGAGGCAGGGTCTATATAACAATACATCACACGGGTAAACTCAGCTCAAATCAGTTTGACAAATTAACTATCATCCTCAAGGAGGAAGTGTAGCCATCCACCCCATGCCTTAGGAATGCAAAAGCATCTCTGGCACATATGGCAGCTCCCTTGTACTATGGATAAGAGTATATTAGAGGAAAGCAGGTGATCACAGACTGTCACATTAAGAGGAACGTCTCTAAGTGTGTGCCTGGAACAGCTCTGAAAGCCCATCAAGGCCCCCACCGGCTGGGCAAGTGCTCTGGCCTCTGTGCCAAGCAAATTAGCTTTTGGTATTCCAGTACAACAAGGTATTAACTGTATTTATAACACCTTGCAGTACCGGGGCCTTGAACACCATTTGCACAGACGTATGTCCTTTGTATAAAAAGATGACTGTCACACTTGAGTGTGCCTTCCTAACGTTTATCCTCCGGGCTAAGAAAAACTACTGAGTCTTCAAAGACAGATTTTTCTTAAAGCGCACAGTATCAATAAAATTAACTTTCCATCAGCTAAGTAATGGAGCTTGAATTCAAAGATAATATGCCTGGTTTCCTACCCTGTGTAAGAAATCTCAGTGTTTCTTGTCCTGCTGTAAGAAAGTTCATGCAGGATCCTTGCTAACATTTCAGGAACGGGGTCCAGCACACAACCAAAACTCTATCAAACAGCCAGAACTTTATTTCTGTGGTTATCTGTTCAAACTCTGGGCCTATTTTTATTTAAATAAAATATTAGCCACTCATGAAAAATTCATGGGTCTGATTAATGATTCTTGAATTGAAGTTTACATGTTATTTTTAGGAGGAAAATGTCTCAGAGTGAGAGGAAATTTTGTCATTCAATTAAAGGAGTAGAGATTTTAAAACTATAGAAATGGAAAAAATCAGCAAAAAAAAGAATCAGGACGTTTTACCGTCCATATAGATTTGCTGCTCTGTATCATCTGAGTTTCGCCTCAATAACACACTTATTTAAAACCATTTCAAGATAGTACTTCTTCATATTCTTTCTTACAGCAGCACCTAAAGAGCAGTCAGCCTACACTTCAGGACCGGCTCTCTCATGGACTGATTACAAATGGTTAAACTACACCAGAAGAGATCCTGTACATAAAGCATCTTACTACTTTCACTCTTCCAGCACATGGCACACTATCCACCCCAATTTAAAGAGACCATCTGAAACAACTTCTTCCACAATTCTCTATTAATAACAAGGCAGACTGTCCAGCTTTATTAAAGATAAAAATACTTATTTGTAATAAAAACAGTAGTGCTCTATTGATAATTCCTAATTAGTTTATGCTTATTGATTTGTTTTCTTTTTTTAATCAAACACTTGGAAAGTCACCATAAATAAGGAGGACATTGCAGAGACTGAGTTCAGCAATCTTAAATATCAAACTAGGTACTGTAGATGCAGATAGGACCGTACATTACAAAGAAGCAAAAAAGCAATTTATAAAAGGATCATTTAAAGAGAATCATTAATACTTTTTTTAAGTTCAAAAAATGGTATAGAAACATTATTTGCATTATTTAGAACTGTCAGTAACGCACAAATCTATTTCTGATGCTGCAAGAAGCAACACAGAGGCCATTTATTTCAAGCCTCTTTAAAAACCATGTGACACACATTTAATGGAAGTTCTATACTTATTTCACTGCACACCATTATGAAGATGAGGACAGGCCAGGTACAATAGTATTACACAGGCAAAGAAATAAAAATTACTTTTGCAGAGAGAATTTAATGATTATCAAACCTAAATTTGCATAAATATGTTCTATAAAGACCAAAAGCACTGGTTTCAATGATTACTTCTAAAGCTTTATTATCTAACATATCTAAATACCATTTTGCACTGTTCAGGACTCTGTGCTCAACAGTGTTAAAAGTCACAAAATCTCTGTTCTGGGAATCAACTGAAGTTTTAAATACTGTATTTATATTGACTAAACTATCTATGGAATGAGGTCTTTCTAGATAGAAAAAAAAAATCTACTTCAAAATTTGCTATTGCTCCATGGTAATAACATTAGTGACATTAAATGTGTATGAATGTTCCATTAAATTGTTCTTATGATACAGATTACTTAGAGATGCAAAAAATTATGAGACGACGCAACTAATTCACTTATGCACATTTGGGTGTGCAGCAAATAGATTATATACACACAAAAAAAAATATACACACATATGTACATATATGTATGCACCTATAGTAAAAGTGATGTACTTTATTTTACTTTGGTTCATTTTGAAACATTACTCCAAAAATATTCCACGTGGTTTGCTTGACAACAATGTTATTGCTTCAGAAGGATATCTAGGGTGAAGCACCGCATCCTAGGGAGAGAGACTGCTGGCACAAACTGATCAGCACCCACTAGATCCTGCGAGGTATGTCAGTGCAGCGACAGCTGGGGATCTATCTTACAAAGTTCATTATCAGTGCAGATATTCTTGCAGAACATAGTAAAATTTAACATGCTGTCCACAACGTGCGTCACCTGCCCCCTCCTCATTACCCGAGCACTATGCCACATCAGTCCCCATCCTTCCTACTGTGCATTTCATGATTAAAAATAAACAAAAGTCCATATAGCATTTCCTACTTGCATGCTGCAAGCTTTCCCAATATTTGCCCTGCACATCCAAATTCTGCAAATGTCTAAGAAAAAAAATAAACAACAAACAGAATCCAACCCACCAGCAAAAAAGGAATGATGACTGATTTGCACCACTCATTTATGGGTAAAGCATATTATGCCGGCAGTTTTCCTGAACCATCCATTACCAATACTGGAAAGTAAGAGCTGAGATCACATTTAAGGCACAGAAATGCGTAAAAGTTCCCCAAAATAGACATAAACTACACCCCTCCAGTTGTAATCTTGTAACACAATGCAACAGATAATAATTTTTGAGTGAGGAACTTGTGAACCAGAATTAAATTAAAATCATTGCAATAAAGAGACTATATTAGGTATTTTCTCCTTTCAATGCCTCTGCGTTCTTGAACTCAAATTACTTTCAGCCTCCAGTCTCCTTCCCATTGATTTGGTATAGATCTATAGAGCCACGGTGACCAGCTGGCCATCTGCTGTGGCAGTGACAACAGTCACAGCAGTGACAACAGACAAGAGTTACTTGAATTATCAATAGCTGACACACTTAAATGCCCACTTACAGTTTATCTTAATTACAAGCTTTTTTCCCTTCATATAGTTCATGTACAAGACAAAAATTGGTAGTAATTATATGGGCAGTTTGGAAGACTTATTCCATTAAGATCATTTGGGAAATGACAGACGGTTAATTTCTTTAAGACTTCATATTAACTAGTTTAAACTCTAGTTGGCAGGGTTACTTAAAGTCTTGGTATATGCACAGTATTTTCAAAGAGCAAATGCTGTAAATTTATTGATTATTAGGCCATGTTTTTCCAAATATTTATGCTAAATTTTTTGATTGATATTCCCCAATTCAAGTATGCCCCAATTCATTTTTCTATAGATATTCCCTTAATTCAAATGCAAAATGGAACCCGCGCTTTAATCACTCATAGAGTTACCATCACACAGTTTACCCTTAGTTAACGCTGAAGTCATTAATCATTCATTAATGACCACCAGCAGCTGTCCTCAGTTCAAAGCAGGGAATATGAAAAGCCAGGTTTCCCTAAAATAGTCAATGCACTGCTAATCCTCTTACTTGATTGATTTTCACCTTCATCCATTCCCATACATCCATGCTGCTCTTGGTCCTCATTTTCTAATTCTTTCCTCGGTGCAGCCATAAACAATAATTTCTGTAGATCTATGTCCAGATTTTTCCTACTTTTTTCTCTTAATTGTGTTGATAATAAAAATAGCTCTGGCTTGTGCATGTTCTATTTTCAAGGTCTGTTTAGAGACCCTCCTGCTTTCTGAAATGCTGTTTCTGTCTGTAATTACTTAGTCCATTGTTGTTCTTCAGGGAGAACAGCTGCCATCGTCTCTTCCAGATGTCTACTTCTCTCTTTTATCTATTAGCTTATTTACTTATGCTGCGTTTGGTTTTAATATGATAAAAAAGGAAAAACAAGAAAACTATTAAGAAACCTTAGGAAGAAAATCCATTTGGGGATATGGCCAAAATCTAGTGTTTCTTTTCATATCCGTTATGGGAAAGCTCCCCGACTGTATCATAGTTATACTACTAGGAAGATATAACGGGGAACCTGTATTCATGGCAATTATTGACGAAGGATTAAAAGCAGCTGAAAAACACTTGATCCAGACATGGCATTACTAAGAACACACGCCCATTCTCCTTGTGTCTGCCCGTGAGGCTAGGAGGGCTTTGGAGAAACCTCCAAGGTGGCTGTGGCTCTGATGAGACTCAACGCAGGCATGGATTGAGCTGGACTTTTGGAACCAGTATAATTTGTTTCACAAAAACAGAAATCCTGACACTGAATACAATGATGAAATCCATCCCTAATATATCTTCCACTTCAAATCATTAAGTTCTTTTCTTTCTAGGAGAACCAAAACTTTTGATGTGTGCCCTGTTCTTTACCAATGTGGAGAACAGAAGAAAGATCCCTGGACGAAAAAAACCCTACAGAAATATTACACTTACATAGGCAAACATAACTTCCAAAAATATGGGACATTTTAATTCTAGTAAACACCAGCTTTTTGAAAATATAGTTTAAGAAGATTTTCAACTTTATGTTTTATTTCACAACAGACTTTCATCTAAAGAAAACTTTCACACACCAAAGCCTGCAAGAGGCATATACTTTTTTTCCTACTCTCTTACTTTGACTTTAAGAATTTTTTCTTTGCACAAAATCTCTCTTCCTTATTTTTTGGTTATTCCTGTTCTGTCTTCTTCTCATCAACTGAAGGAATACACAACTCTTAGCTGTAAGTGCCTTTCAACTGTCCACTAGTAATCCCACATTCTGTAGCGCTAAATAATGGGGTTTATGGCTCTATGCAGATATACTCTCCCCCAGAACTCAACTTGAAAAGCCTAACACGAGTTGAATGTCAACCAGTCCACCCTTCCTGTGGTATCAGCACACCAAGAAGTCTATGCCAAGATCTCCTGGAACTCAGGGAAAACAAAGATACTCTCGGCCTCAGCCACAACAGACAAGTTCATCGGTAAAATACATATTTCAAGGCAGGCCTACAATTACTCCCTCTAACTTCATCCACAGCTCTTGAGCAAACCATTTAAACGTTCTTAAACCCACCTAAATTTCATCGTCTTCAAAATGTGTGTTACAACTGTGATTTCCAATTTCATAGAACAAGACATATTTTTTTGCAAAATACACTCCTCTCGTGGAGGCTTCTACTGTAATATTAATCAGTATTACTTCATGTAACATCCTGTGAATTTTTACACTTTTCAGCCAGTTAGGCAGAGGAAATATATTGAAGAATATTTAGTATGACAGCTAAAGTTAGATAAGCTTTAATATATTTCCACTTTCCTTCATGTCTGCCATTTTCTGTATTCCTTCCCCAACAGAGAAGTTTAAGGGAAGGCTTTTCTAAAGCACTTAGCATAGACCTAACTGTTTCCCCTAAAGGAAAATCTGTAAGTCCCACTGATTTCAATGGCAGAGCTGTAATGCAAATGCAAAATGATTTTGAAAATCCCACCTTAAGAGATTTCAGTCTGGACAGAAGGTCTATGACCTTGTCACCCACTTCTTTCTTGCCTTAATTTAAACTGATCTCTTAATATCTTGTCTCTTTTACCATTGACATTTTAAAATAAGGTTTCTATCTCTTAAAAGGTATTTCATCATTTAGACTTTCTCCATATTTATTTTTTTTTAATCTAGCCAAATGCATTATTTGTTCCTAAGTAAATCTTTTAAAATTCCAACTTGTGTTGTACACGAAACTTCCCAGGCATTTATGATAAACTGATGCTTTCAAAATCTTCTATTATGTTGTCAAAAATGACAATGATAGCAAATTCTCCATCTATAGTAGTGCTCCCTACTTTATTGCTAGTAGAATAGCCAGACCAGAGCTGTAAATATTCTACTCCAATTTCCTCAGCCAACTGAAAAATGTTTATTTAACTTCTCCTAATGCCAACCCTTTTAATTTACTGTTTCCTTACTAAACAGCTCCATGTTATACAAGTCTGCCACCATCAACAGATACATGTATTGGATACTTGGCCTCCATCCTACACATACTTCTGTTATACAAAAAAAAGCAGGAAAGTGGCTCTGCAACTGCTGCCAAGGCTCCTAACTTGCTGTCTGTTCTTATATTTCACTAGTAACAGCTTACAGACCGTCTACATAACCAGAGGGTTCCACAAAACCACCTCTGATCAATGCTGGTTTTCAACATGGAGATAAGAGAATGATGGCCATACAGTGGCACAGGAGCAATCAAGTACTGTCCAAAGTTGGTTTGATAAACCACAGACATACTCAAAGCTCTGTGGAGAGAATTGGGGCTCCTTTTCTATTATTTTGTGGATAGCAGTGTGACCAAGGTTTGCCAACTCGTCCCAGGGACTCCTGGGAAAATCACAGTTATGACATACAGCACCATTACTATTGTCAAGGACAATGCTTGTCAGGTGAAGAAAATGAGAGGACCACAGTGGTGGATGAAATGCTGCTGTCGCGTTGACCCTACTTTTGTCCACAGGAACCTGAAGCAACTTATCTGACCATAAATATTAAGAAACAAATGGGTTTTCTGTCCTCTTATGCAGTAGGGAGACTTCTTAATGTATGAGATGGTTCATCTTATTTTCTTGGCAGTACTGTGACACAGGCACTCAGGTGACCCACTGGATATCATTAGGACAGTACTATCTTTGCTAAGACAACTGTAGTGCTTGAGCTCAATGGGGGAGGAGGCCTTCCTTCAGTGTTGCTCACCTAATTTTGAAAAGGGTTACAAAAATATGCTTCAGTGATGGTAAGGCAGAACAATATTGGCGCTTTGCCTTCAGGTTAGCCTTGATACTGTCTCTAACGATGCACTTGATTTTCAAAAGGGCACATCCTCCCTGATAGTTTACAGAGATGCATCAAACCAGCATAGCAAATGCATCCTTCACAAACATCGCACCTAAGCTGCCTTCCCTGGAAACAAAAGCATTTGGGCAGAATGGTACAGCCAGTTCTCACCACAGCATAGTGTCAGGGAAGAGCTAACACATACCCAGCCTTGGAAGCCAGGAAATGCTCCTGGTTTCTGCAGTTCAGACAGAGCCCTTGATGCCAGGAGATACCCTGCAGAGCCGACTGCACTGCTTCTAACAAAAACCAGCACAGCACAGTAATGGAGATGAAATGAAACTAGCTTTCATTCTCCTTTCCCCCCCTCCCCACAATGGTATGAAACTTGACACTGGCTAACTTACTTGTTTCACAGGTAGACTTTCTAGCCCACACCATGCTTTTGTTGCCACAGTTCAACTGCTAGTGCCAATCAAGCTTACAAGTAATTATTTCTGTACTTACATATATGGTTACTTGAAAGTGTTTTATATTGATAAATAAATATTTGCATAAGCACATGCTAGCAAACTTTACATATCTTGAAAAATTCTGCCATCAAATCTACTGTCCTATTTAAGAACACCATGAACTCCTCTAATAAACAGAACCAAGGACAACATTAGGTCTTCAGTATTGTTAGGTCTCAAATACTCAAAATATTAATTCAGAATCAAACCACAGAGTTAAGTAAAAAAGCAAAGCCTGAGCACATATTCCATTTTCCTAATACTACTGTCATCCCAGGATGACTTCACCTTTGTAATCCTACTTTTTTTATATGTCTCCTCTTTGGAAAAAGTAAGATTTAAATTGAGATGCTGTGAACAATTTTGGAGGACCTCAAACTAAGACGAAGGCTACTCCCTGGAAGGTGTACTAAGTGAACAAACACAGGGTATTCAAAGCAGACTGGAATATCTATTCAGGCTACCACCAACCACATTCTTTGTTTACCTCCCAAACATTAAAATTATGTAGACAGAAGTTAAGTTGAAGTCTACATCCATTTCCACCTTTTGGAACAAGGAATGAGGTAATCAATTCTTCTTACCAAGCATGTGCACACTCCGTATTATTAAAAACACAGGAGAATAATTAAAACAGATTACTATTGATGGACCCCTATCTTTCCAGAAATCAGTCCTCTTATCTTGAAAAAAAATCTATTTATGCCCATTTTGAACAGTGTGAAACCTTTACCTTCATTTTTTTAAATGCACCATCATTAAAAGATTCTACTACAGTTTTCCAAATCTGGCACATCAAAGTTAACACTGTGTGACAGCTGGTATGTTCCAAACTCATCACATTTAGTGGTCTGTAACAGGGTAAATGACACAATTACCTGCTGTAATTACTGTTGCTGACAATATATTTTCCCTGGTGATTGGTCTGTGTGACTCAGAGCTGCTTATCTTTGTCAGTCCAGTCCAAATCTACACTTCCATGTGACTTGGACATTAACTTAGGAAGTATTTACGAATTAGTTCCAATATCTGCCAAGACAGATATTTGGGATGGTATAAATTCATCTTTTATTGCATGATTAAACAGTCCACCACTTTAACTTTATTTTGCACTAGAAAATAAGTATTCACAATGAAATTCTGTTCCCCATTTAAATCAAATGCTCGTTTCTTTTATTAATATATTGGAAGTGAAACACACGGAAACAGGTAAATAAAAAGAAGGAATAAAATGCAAATAAATAAGTACATTGACATTTTCATAAAATGCTCGTTCCCAAAGCAAAACATGAGGCAAAAATATTAAGCGATAAAACATCAAGCTACTTAATTTGCACTGCCTTCTTGTGACAATTTTAAAGAACACTTACAGAAGACAACAGTGACTTTTGTTGTAGAGTAGTGTGAGTTACAAGCTAATCAAGCTAGCTGACTGCAAGCATTTCCCTGGAATACCTTCCATTTTTAAGATATAAAATAGATACAATGCCTTGCAGCATGTCTCCTAAGAATATACTTGAGATGATGTGAAAACATTGCAATATATAACAACAGTAGGACGCATACAATCTTTTTAAGATGATTTGGAGACTTGTCAGAAAGAAAAAACACTCCTACAAGAACTCCTACAAACCTTTTAGGTAGAGTAGCCTCCTATTTTATTGCTTATCTTCTTGACCGAGCTCTTGGTTCTCAAGAGAAACATTGAGATTTTCAAAGTTTTTTGTTATTTGATGGGTAGGGCCTCTATTTTTGCACATCTGACTACATAAATTGTAAAGGGGGCTGATTTCAAGAAAGTAAGTTGATTACCATTTCTGTAATAATTTCTGTTTTCAGTTTTCTAGTTCAGTCTTGAAGATGCCTCAAACCTCTAGTGTTCTCTTAAAAAAAAAAAAAAAAAGACCAAGACAGAACAGTTCTATATATTGAGAATGTCCTCAGGAAAAATATCAAGTATCTTTTACAGACACAGTACTTTCAGAACACTGCCTCACAATATGTATCTTCACTAGCAAAAGTGAAATTTCACACAAGAACCTTAGCATTATGTTGTACAGGAGCAAAGCGTAGACAGCGATGCTTCCCTCTGTATAATGTGACTTTTCAAATTACTGATGATGATTTGGCCAATCTACCTCGGGGCATCAGCAGAACAAAACCCTAAGGATGGGTTCCAATATATTTTCTCAGTAGGTGGTATTTGTTCCTTCTTGTTGGCGCTCTCTTTCTGACTGCTGCAGAGAGGTCCTGCCAATCACTCCGTCTTCCTTGTTCATTTAGGTGAACAGGCAAACACAGACTCAGCAAATTCTGGAACTGAAACTAGCTTTAGACAGAATTAGAAGGGCAGAAAAAGTGCTATTTTAGCTTCCACACTACGCGTTCATGCAGGACCAGCCACAGCCTGGCTGCAGAATCATCAGCAGATTTCAGTGTGAATCAGAAGTTACATGCAGAATTAAAAATATAATCCTTTCTTTGGGATTACACATAGGAACACAGGCACCAGATGAGTCAGTGAAGTGGATAAGCCCAATATGTTTACTTTGTGCACCAACACATTTCCGGGTAGATTTCAGCACAATTCTATGATCAAAGAAGCACTAGCAAGGATGCAACACCTGCTGTGGTCAAGAGGTCTGCACCACAAGTAAGGCCACTACTCAAGCACATGGCTGGAAGAGAGGGTTGTAACCCAAAAGGCTATTTCTGAATTATTCTGGCTGTAGAAATGAATTTCTAATTTGATGAAGCAGTTTGATGCAGCGAAGTACATCTGTTTTTGTAAGTCAAGAATCATCAGTCCAAAAGACTGACAAAAGGGAGTAATACAGATAAAGATTTATCACAGAGTCAAACCTAGGAAGAATTTGTCAAAGAAGACGACAAATACTAAATTATAATGACTGACAGTATAAAACATGACTTAAGGAAACAGCCTGCCATTTAGCATAGAGCAGGTTAATCTCTTACAAATATTTCCTGAAAAACAAAGGATGTTTCTAAGCTGTTTCAGAAGTAACTGATTACTGGACATGCCATGTAGCACGCAGTGGGAATCAAATTATAAAGAATTAACATTTTTATGCTCAAAGATTGTCTGAACAGAAATAATAGAGGGATTCGTATCTGTCCAAACAAGAAACATCCATATTCATTCAAAGAAAAAATTTGCAGCTATAATATTAAAAAGGCTTCCGAAGCCCTGGACAAAATTTAAAAATGCTATGTCTCTTCTTACAACTCTTGACAATTATCTTTCTTACCCTAACAACTGTGTTATCTTAAGATTGGAAATATTTTTCAACAGCAGGATGCCAACAGACTGACAGCCATTATAACCATATAGTGCCAGCTGTATCTATTGTCCCCAAAACCTGGCTAATTTATATCATGGTGATAGTCACCTTGATTTTACTGTGAATGTGTAGAAAACTGCTGACTTCAATATAGCATGACCACATAACCTTAAATAACTCCACTGTTCCATTTTTTCAAAACTGTCTTGCTTCATACAGTAGCTCCAGTCTCTCACTGACCTTGGCTGGAGTCCCTCTGAGAACAGGCTCTGCTCTCCCTGCATGAAGCAATCACCAGCTGACTCAGACATGATAGATGTGAGCTATCCAACTTCCTTCACTTCTGGCTTACTCAATGAGACAGCAGCAGATTCCCATCTCCTGAGCCAGAAAGATCCTTACAACTTCAAAGAAACTGTCCTCAAGGCTGCCTACTGTGTTTCCTGATCTTCGCAGTCTATCTTTCACAGTCTGTGATCATCCACAGAAGGATGGGCCAGGGGAGGTCCAGCTGTGAAAGGATGTCATGTTGTGGTTAATTAATACCAGTCATCCTCTTGTTACCATCATCCTAATTCCCACAGTCCACAACTACCATCCAGTATTGGGATGAACAGATGAAGAAGTTTCGACCAGACATTACCCCATGTACCCTTCAGAGTTGTGTACATAAGCTCTTCTAAAGAAAAACTACAGCTGTTTGGTTGCTGATAACTCTGGGTGCAATTCAACTCCAGATTAAGGTATTTAAATTCAAGTGTCTACGTTTGTGCTACTGGGGCAGAATTCCACTCCATAAGCAGTCACCTAGCTAAAACGTCACATCTGGCCTGGCACCTCATGGGTATCCCAGACATCACCAAAGGTTGTAACATGAGGCTCTAGGGGGTGACTGTAACAGCAGTTGGAGAGCAAGTAGGACACACCACAGCATCTAAAAAGGCAATCGACCTATTACTGGGCAACCAGATCTTGCCATAGCACCTAAATTCCTATTTCAGTCAGTGTAACCTACAGAACTCAACAAGTGTAAAAGAGATACCTAACATGGGATTGAGTTGCCCACAGATATGGGGCTCAAACCCACGGAAAGAGCTAACTTACTCTGCTTGCATGCAGCTCTCACCCAAAAGCACAAGACCTACGTTGTAGGTCTTGTGTCAGATCTACTAATCCCATGACGACAACTGCCTAAGATCTGTAAACAGCCAACTGAGTTGGGTCCAGCTGAATCCTTGACTTCTGTTGATTACAGTGTGAGCTTAGATGAAGATATCTACAATTGAGTGCCTTAATTGAGAACAGAATTCCACCTCCTGTGTCAACTTCAGTAAAATTCTAATATGAAGAGTCAATGTAATTAGCTATGGAACTGAATAATTCATGCAGTGCTGTATGGTTTGTTGGATTGTCTATTTTTACAATATACTCTGTTAATTTTGCTATACCCCTACATCTCTAATTTCTAATCATATTGTACTGGCACAGCAGTACAGAAGCGTTGCAGAAGCTATCAAGGGATGCTTGGTGCTTGGAAGCTGCAGAGAGGTTCAGAACACTGAGAAATTGGAGGTACACTGGATATCTGTCATAATACTGTGAGATAAGCGTTAAGCAATGTTAATGTTTGAAAATATTGTAATTTCAGAATTTTTACAGGAAAGAAAGCTCTCACAGGAGGGGATGTGGAGACGGAGGTGCTGATCTCTTCTCCCTGGTATCCAGTAACAGGATACCTGGGAATGGTGCAAAGCTGCGCCAGGCGAGGTTTAGACTGGACATTAGGAAGCATTCCTTTACTGAGAGGGTGTTCAAACACTGGAACAGGTTTCCTAGAGAGATGGTCGAAGCCCCAAGCCTGTCAGTGTTTTAAGAGGCATTTGGACAATGCCCTTAACAACATGTTTTAACTTTTGGTCAGCACGAAATTGGTCAGGCAGTTGGGCTAGATGATCGTTATAGGTCCCTTCCAACTGAAATTATTCTATTCTATTCTATTCTATTCTATTCTATTCTATTCTATTCTATTCTATTCTATTCTATTCTATTCTATTCTATTCTATTCTATTCTATTCTATTCTATTCTATTCTATTCTATTCTATTCTATTCTATTCTATTCTATTCTATTCTATTCTATTCTATTCTATTCTATTCTATTCTATTCTATTCTATTCTATTCTATTCTATTCTATTCTATTCTATTCTATTCTATTCTATTCTATTCTATTCTATTCTATTCTATTCTATTCTATTCTATTCTATTCTATTCTATTCTATTCTATTCTATTCTATTCTATTCTATTCTATTCTATTCTATTCTATTCTATTCTATTCTATTCTATTCTATTCTATTCTATTCTATTCTATTCTATTCTATTCTATTCTATTCTATTCTATTCTATTCTATTCTATTCTATTCTATTCTATTCTATTCTATTCTATTCTATTCTATTCTATTCTATTCTATTCTATTCTATTCTATTCTATTCTATTCTATTCTATTCTATTCTATTCTATTCTATTCTATTCTATTCTATTCTATTCTATTCTATTCTATTCTATTCTATTCTATTCTATTCTACTCTACTCTACTCTACTCTATTCACTCTTTTCTGCGTTACTGTTTCAAACTGAGTATATTCTCAGGTTGAGAGAATATACTCAGTACTTGTACCTCCTTTTATATATTGAAAAAATCCTCATCGTCCTAAGAATGCAAAATATATTCCTTGTAAAACAAAATAATCAATTCTGATGTCTGCCTCTGCAGAAAGACAGATTTTAAACAGTAAACAGAAACTGCAGAAATGCAAAATAGTTGGACATTTGCTTTTGATCTACCTTTTACCATCCTCTGTTCCTAAGGACAATATGGAATCCAGCTCTATAATGCAATGATAGACATAGATACACACACACACAAGTATACTAAATATACATATATTTCGTTTAAAAAAATTATTTCTGTAAAAGAATTAAGCACCCAATACTGAAGATCATACATTCGTATCTTTGTCAAGTGAATATATTTTCTGTTTACCAACTCAAATCATATTCTACCAAAGATTCTTTAAAAATGTGTTGGATTTTCATCATCTAAGAAATCAATCCTGCTATAATTGCACAGTCAGATGAACAATTGTTAGGAATTGGGTCAGTAACCAAGGAGGAAATGGGACCTACAAAGTCTCCTCTAGGAAGAAAAAAAAAAGAAAAAAGGTCTCATTCCAAGTTAAAACAGCCTCCAAACTAAGTTGTCAACGATAACCCAATTCAATCCAAATAAAGCACAAATGAGTTCCCTTGTATAAGATGTAGTAGATATATAAAAATGAGTTGTGTTGTTATCTTAGTAATGCGGTAGCATAGCAACAAGCTCAGTCTGAATGATCATTCCTTTATTAGCTTTGAGAATTATCTTACAGCTAGAAAGTGGATATTGGAGAGAATTTATCCTGAAAGAGGATTGAGAGCTTCGTGTAGGCTGACATACTATAAACCAGAATGGAAACTGGGCCAAGTAATGGAAATCAGAATCAAATAGGTTTTGAGTTAAAAATGCTCTGTGCATACAAGCTGACTTCTAGAGTGTTTATTAATAACAGGACAGTATAGCTGGACACCATCACCTCAGTGGAGTTTGGATTACACTGTGCGATAATGCATGTGCATGGACGTTACTTCTAATTTAACGGGGGAGTGTGGGGGGATCACCAAAATCAGAGATGGAAAAGACAGATGGTTCATCTTGCCCACATCATTATAAATCCAGAACTGCATGTTTCCTCTGGTGGTTTGCTGACTAGAACATTTCCTTACTCCAGCCATAGTATGTCACGCCAGAGATGCTGCAACGAGCCCCTGTCAGTATGGTTGTTTATTGCTCTGTCCCTTGCACCATACTGTGCAATTATTCTGTCTTTATTTAAGCACAGTCACTGAGCTCAGCTGTAGTAGAAGCTGCAGAACTTGAGGAAAAGTTGAAAAGTTGTTGAATCCATGAGAACAAGTCAAGGGAAATAAACAGGAAGAAATTAGCTTTTTTATTGTTATCATGTCTCACATTACCATGTTTTCAAGAAAAAAAGCTGGTATACTATGAGCATATGACTTATCTGAGGGTATACAGCAGTACTGAATAAAGTTGCATCTTGTGGCCATATTTAGCCACTTACTAAAATATGGCCTCATTTACCAATGTACTAAGCATTATCAGCTCTTATTATCTTCAGGATGACTTGTGGATGCTCTTGTGCGTCTGGAAAAGCAGGCCAATTTTATACTGTTAATTAACTGAGGACAAGCGTGCAGCTTTAAACACAGAAGCTGGGTGACTTCAGTCCACTCTGGATTACATCAGCCTTACAGTAACTGTCCTCCATGGAAACCCAGGCAACTGTACCCTGCTTAGAAGAGGTTGGTGCAGGTGCTAAAACACAGCCCACATTCCTTGCATATAAGCTAGATTTTATTCTTCAATTTATATAAGGAGAGGTATTCCTTTTCAGTTCACAGAACTCATTTGTGGGAAATGAAATGTACAGCTGGAACAAAAATAACTAGTATTAAATGATATTGTAAAATAACTACACTTCACAGCTAACTGAAGTCTATCTCCTACCAATGCATACTGGTACATACCCACTTCCAGCCTCATGTCAGAAACCCGCAATAAACTTTTCCTGAATATCTGGAAGGAATATATTGCAAGTCTGGAATTTTACCTGACCTGTGCCTTAGGGATTAAAGATGGATTTTACCTTCAGCATCCTTACAAGCAATTCAACAAAACTTTTTCTCAAGTATCCCTGCCACTAAATGTCACTTCTGCTGCACAGTATAGGAAAAAGAGATTTCTCAGAATGTTGATGTCCGAAACAACTGATGGATTTACAAGTCAAAAATAAACCAGTGAAATCCTCACGGAAGCCCACAGGCAAATACATTTTTATGAACTTGAGTTTCTAGATGCCAAGAGGAATCATTCATCCAAAGTGTGTCAGAGTACTATGGTAACACAAAAAACATGTGACAGGGAGCATATTCCCCCCTCAAAAATAGCTGTATCTTGCATGAGCAGAGGGTAACAACGGGGCAGCTAGCAAAACCTCTGATAATCTGGGGATCTGAATCATAAACAGTATTGAGTTGTGTCATTTCAACAAAGTCGGAGGTCCCTGTTACTGGCATTTCAAGTCCATCCAGATACCAGACTGGTGGTTACCATAGTGGGGGCATCTGTGCTCAGAGAATACGGATGGGCTACATTAGAATTGCAAAGACACTGTCTCTGTTTGCTCATAAGCATCCTCAGAAGACTTACATTGTGAAAAAAAAACATTAATGAAGGAAACGGAGGCAAGACCCAGCATTTGGCTATACACTACACAAAAAAAAAAAAAACAGATGTGAGTTTATTTCCTGGCTGATAGGACAGTCAAAACTGGGCACTGGCACACATAAAGGGATGTTTTTTAAACAGATGTACACAAACAATATTAAGACTTCAAAGATGGGGAGAGAAGAGAAAGAAGCCTCTAAAGCTAACTTAAATTTCTCCTGAGGACTATGACCATACTTTTAACACTTTGTGTTCAAAAGCAGTGGAGGAAGTTTGGCAGTTCTAAAAGAAAAGAGTCTCCCACTCCCTGGAGATCATGATTAGCCTGCCATCTCCTGACCCTGCACCAGCATGCAGATAGAAGTATTCCAGAGATGTTTCTTTAAAATCCTTCTTTATACACATACACACAAACACACACTCAAAAACCCCACCATATACCTTAGCTTAGCAATATACCAAACAACAGGTATCTTTCTTAACTGGGAACATCACCAGTGGTATTAGCTGAAACTCAAGCAGATGTGTAGGCTGTCTATGAGTCACAGCTATCAACAAGAATGTAACCAAACAGGAGGGCTTTGGAAGGACACAAGTTTGATTGCTGTGGGCAAAGCAAATGTACAATAAATCACAATGATGTGGCCTGTCAGAAAACTGAACTGAGAAAATGTTAATGGCTGCATGGGGAAAAAAGCACAAAGATAGGTGAGGGAGTATCAGATGCACAAGCATTGAATGGGCTAAATGTGACAATCTGTTTCCTATGCATTAAATCGAGATGAATTTGTTTCGGTCACCCACAGTATCATTAAAGAGCAAAAAATATGGGTCAGACATGAAAAACTAATGTCAAAAAGTACTGGCCACTGACCTGCAGTGTTGCAGGTCCTTCCCCTACATTTTCCTCTTTACTATTGAACACCCCCCCCCAGTAATTAGTATTATTGTTATAATAATTCCTACTTTTTGAACATATTCATCATCATTATGCAGCTAAATGGGTAGTTTTCTCCTTAAATCTTTCCCATATGTCAAGTCAGTCTCCCCAGACCCTTAATTATTTTAATGCTGGTCTTGGAATTCCTTCCAATTTGCAACAGATTTGTGATTTAATTTGATTTGAAAAATATGCAGAGCTGCCAGTAGTCCAAAGAATTAACATTTCAGGTGTCACTCAACTTGCTACCACCATGCTTCTTGGTAATTTATGTGGAAACAATTATTAGACTTCAGTTTACTGTGAAAGGCTATTGCAGAAAACAAATTTAAATGCTGCTGAATGCATTGACACTGTTTTTGGAAAAATGTTGTTAGAAAAATCTCTGAGCCTCATAAAGACTTAGATAGGCTGGGACAGAGGAGGAGAAAGGCCTAGCAAGGTCCAGCTGGATACAGCTAGTTCAAGCCCAGTGAGTTCAACACTCACTTCATTGTTTTGAGTAGCCCTTCCGTATGGCCAAGACAAAAAGGCCAAAGACCAAAGCCATCCATCGATTCCACTCAGTCCTTTTATTTCTAAAGAAGTACTTTATCCCTTCCAACTATTTAGACTCTGAAGAACAAACCCTGCAAATGTTCCCACCACAGTCATGGTATCTTATATAAAAGTCCTTCACATTTTTTTAAAAAAGTTGGAAAACAAACCCAGGAGCACAAACGTGACAGTACCAGGCTGTGCTGTACGATAACGGCCTCACAGACTTAAAATCTCCACCCATTTTGCCATCTCCTTTGGCTTGTAAGCTACTTCTTTCTAAAGCAAGCAGTAGCAAAAAATCAGCATGACATTACTCAAGTGAAATGAAAAGGAAAGACAAAGTCATCTGGAATGGACTTAGCAAAATGGTTATGAAAAAAACATTACAAGGTCTGCACGCTTTTAAAACACATAGGTGAGCACCTAGCTCCACACGCGGGAGCCGTCCCACACAGCTCAGCACTGCTGCCAGAATGGACATGGCTGCTCACGTGGCCAGACCATGCTTGGAAGAAGTAGGCCACCATTTGCAACGTGCCTGATACGCTTTTAATAATTAATCAGTTAAGAATTCACATGCATTTCCTGACAAAGTGCAGCACAACTGTAAAACCTCGCTGGTGTCANAAAAAAAAAAAAGAAAAAAAGAAACATGGAAACATGTAATAGATAATTTACTAAACCCAACAGCATGTACAAACATTAATTCAAAGAGTCTTGTTTATATACTAACAGAGTCTATACTTCATATTTCTGTCTTACATTCGGTCATTTATCATCTTACCCAGACCACATGTACAGGGAGAGTCAACTGAAGATACTGTCCTGGGGTACTCATGGAGAGCCCCAACGCCTCCCGCTCCAGTACCACTAAGTGTGAAACACAAAACAACCCCTGGGGAGGAAATCTCTGGGAGGGTAACATCAGCCACATTACCTTCCCCACATCACCTCAGGGACTCCCACCCACAGGAGAGGCTGAGCACACCGCCAGCACTTCCATCACAGTCCCTTCCCCCTTTTAGGCTGACTGGAAAGCAAAAAAAAATAAGAGAAGGTGGCCCATGAGACTGCACAGAAACAGAGCCTTAAAAGTCATCTGGGGCTCAGAAAATCCATGGCTTCTCCAAGCCACAGTATGCATCTTCCTCTGCCTTAATAATATCTAGGGAGGATGCACTAAATCTCACAGGGTCTTTTCTCTGTTTCATTTTTGACGGGTTACTTACACAGCTGAGTGGTCCCAAGGCAGGAGACTAAAGATAACTGTTCAGACTAAACATGATTAACCATCTACTGTGGCTAGTCAGAACTTCTCACTGTTAGATCCAAGTGTGAAAAAGAGAGAGCTCTCGTCTCTCATTTCCTACCTTCTCCCTTTTCCATTAAAAAAAAAAAAGTAAATAAATGGCGCAGGAAAGGACATGTATTGCTTTGTTCAGAGCACTGCTACCAGCTGCAGATTACACAGCAGCCTGAAAGACTGGAGGTGACACTGGCCGCATCCTTGTTTCTAGAAGGAAAAACTTTCTTTTTCCCAGCCAAGAAAACAGGCCGTGCATTTTTGTAATCCCAGGCAGAGCGAGGATGTGCTACTATTCCAGAAAAATACTAAGGCATTCAGATTTAATCATATCTAACAGTGAGGGTACAGCATACTGCTACACATATAAAACTACCCCAGCAGAGACTAGTGCCATTTTCTGCCTTCCTTGCCCCAGTGCACCACCATTACATTTCAGATTCTGTGAAGCAAAGTGGAAGGGGAATGAGATGATACCAATGCAGGGAAAGCATGGTAGCCCAGGGCATGTTTTTAATGCCTTTAATTTACAGTTTGTGCACCCATTTGGCATATGGGTGCATCTTAGGACTCATCTCCCATTCTCATAGCTATGATTGATTTCACAACATAAAATCAGTCATGAACAACAGATTTCTGTGTAAATACGGTTGTGACTAACTCGATCTAACCCTGCGAATCTTGCTTCCAAGATGAATACAAATAACAAAATCTGAAACTGATGTCTTCATTACATCTTTTGTTGTGAAAATCAAAATGTAATTCAGATCTATTGTAAAACTTGCAATAAATATGCCAGGAAGAAAGACACTGGAGCTGTTTTGGAAGCAGCTATATGCTGTCTAAATCAGTCTTTTGTGCCCGGGACTCTGACAGAGACAGATAGCACAGATTTCTTTTCAAATGTCTTATACATGAGAAAAACCCTTCAATGTCACTGATTTTATGTCTCTCTTCTATTTTGATCAATGACTGCTAAATTATATATGCGTGCATAGAATAGAACAATACGGCATTTTACATTAGTCTGCCAGCAAGCTGCATGGACATCACTCACATCATAGCCTGCCTAATCAAGGTTCAGGTACAATTTTTCAACATCTCCTTCCTGTGCTTCAGCTATCCTGTGCAAACAATGACATATTAATGCCAAGCTACAGAACATTTTCTTCCTGCTTAGTAACATTCCCAAGGATGTGCCATCAGAGCTTCTGCTCCAGCTTACAGTAAATCAGCTATTTTCTGCACAGCTACAGTTCCATAACTGGATTCCATTACACAGCATTACAAGGAACAGTGTGACCCAAAATATATTTTAAAAATTTAACATTTAGTAACACATAGGGTCAGTTGTCGCTTGTTTGCCTGATTCTTTTCATTCCTGAACTGGATTAAAAATATGCCTCCTCTTCAGTTTCAGTGATATTTCAGCTGACAAGTTAAACCCAGAATTGCCAATGAGGCAAATAGAGACTTGCCAAGAACTTCAAACTCTGCAGAAGGAAAAAGAGGGTTGGATGACTAAATTTGGTTGCAAACATTGGCAAAAACCAAAGTGCATCGGCCTCTCTATATACAACTACTGAGAGATATGAAGAGAATTGCATGCTCTACAACCACACCAAAGTCCGGGAGCCTTTGGTAGCTTTTGTAGTATCCTGGCAGTACCAAGGTGCCCCTAAAATACTCATGATTGCCCTTGCCCACAGGAGACGTCTGTGTGAGGCTTCTGCTGCATGGCTCTCACAAGTAGTTGGCAAGAGGCATCTTTATAATACCCTTCTGCAGTAGCTGAGAGCTGATGCTATCAAAGCTGATGCTTTCAGCTATCTCGAGGCAAATAGAAGAGCAATGCAGAAGTTAGGTCCTACAATGCCCACTTTTTGCATGAATTACATGAAACAAAGACTATCCAATGGTATGAATGTAAACATATTTTTCATATCAGTATTTGATTTGGTTTTAAGATACCATTTCTTTTAGAGACATCTTTCTCATTTTTCATTTTTCCCAGATGTAAACACCTTTTTTTTTTTTGTACAGACTATGGAATACATCAACTATTCTGTGCAGCTTCTACAATAAATCTGATTATTAGAACAAAAAAAGAAATATGGAAAATCCAGAAAATTCTGTTAAGGACAGTGCACAGCCTTACTTTCACAGACATGCCAAGTTAAACAGGGTACACTTCACAAAACCTTTCAAAAATATCTCCTTAATTTGCACAGCTCTGTCTATTTGGTCTACCATGATTGCTTTTCTTCTTACTGTTCTGCTTTTCTGCCAGATAAAAAGGCTTGGTTTATGCCCTTAACTTCAAGAACCAGCACCGTCATGACAAGGAAATTGAGCTTAACCAAAATAATTCCCAGCTGCAGAGAATGGGCCATGAGCTCGTGATGCACAGTGAGGTGTGCTGAGCACAGACAAGTTGGTATCTCGATTCTCAAAGTGCAAAGATTTCTACTTGCTGCTTTCTACAGTCATAAAATTGATGCACTTAATAGAGCAAATGCAAGGTTGGCTGAGAGAGGTTGAGATCTCTAACAGACTTTACTGGTTTGATTCTCTAAACAAAACATATTTGGAAAACACTTCTCCTTCTCAAGTCTTAGATAGCATTTGTTTAGCTGAATGTCATTAAGGCTCCACTTAAATTAAAAACAAACAAACAAACCAAAAAAAGAAAATAAAGGGAAGTATAATGAGTTTTTCTTGTAAACTACTTGCTTTAAAATACCGCAGTATGCTGTAAGAGAAAATCATGTGTATGGAAAGTCAGCTATACCCAAGTATAACAGCCTAGACTAAACCCGTTGCTCTCTCTGCAGGACAGCGAAATATTGTCATTAGCATCATAAATTCCTTTCCATTGTTATTTTACACTGATTTCTTAATACACATATCTTTCAGCAATGTCCTGTAAACACAGTCAGTGTTTCTACTACACCCAGCTTTTGCTGGTTCGCAGAGCAGAGCAGGTTTCTTCGGGAGAGACAATGCTAAGCAATCTAGTAGTTTAAAACTTCCATCGACTCCATGTTAAAGCCACAGCAACATACCCTCCCTACTTGTGTTCACAAAACGTCTTACATTTATATCTGGGCAAGCAGGTGCACACGAAAGTCTCCAAAATCAGGAGCTTTAATAGATGGTAAAACCAGCAAAGATCAAAGAATATGCTCAGGGGTGAAAAACCTATAACAGTCTCATGTACAAATATATACACTTGCCACATGCTTTAATACAGTACTACAACGTAAATGATCTCAGTGTCACTTGTATAGATTAAAACAAACACATAATGCCATTTACTGATCAAAGCACATGACTTTAAATGTATGCCGTGTTTCCTTCAATTTTAAAAACATCATTAACCTATCACTCGTTAGTTGTTTGGTGGAAATGTCATGCAAGAATCTTATAAATATACATACTTCAGTAACTGACCAGTGCCTCCACTGGAGGTGCTCACACTAGTTGTGGAACCAGAAAAATGAAAAATGCAGTTATTTCGTGAGATATACGCTTCAGGGTGTTAGGTTGCCATTTGGGGAAATTCTACGACCTGACAGGCACTGCATCCTCCTGGTTGCTTCCCAGTGTCCAAAATCCACTATAATTTAACTCCAGGAAAACCTCCAGGTCCCAAATGACAGACAGTGGCATTGCTCAGACATACAAAAAAGTCACTGCGTGACCTATAGTTCATCTGGCCCAGCGAGTCTTAAGATTTGAAATCTTAGAAAACTATTTCATCTACTTCACTTCCTTTCACAATAACTTTTCCCAGCTTGACCAAGGGAAAGGTGGAAAAGAAATCATTCATTTTGTCACCCATCAGGCTGATTTCAGAGGAAACTATTATTTACAAATGTGGTGCCAAACTCAGTTTGGAATGTGAGATCTTTAACAGGTTTCCAGCAAGTTTTACACCAGTTTGACTGTCCAGAGCTCTTGAACTACACTGAATTTCACAACAGTACGTTGCAGCAAATATTAGGAACGCAATGTGCAGACTACTGAGAAATACCTTTATTATATTTATAGGCACCGAATGCCCCTGTGAAGTTGTTTGCGATGGTTTACCATTTGCAGTGTTCAATCAGAACAGCAAGTTAAGGGAAGCAAAGCAGAAAAAGTATCACAGTGATTTAGATAAAGTCGGTCCTAAAATAATCCCAATATTCACACTCAGTAGGTAGTGAAACAATTGCTTTACTCAGCTGAGAGCGTAGAAACCTGAGAGAGTGATCAGAAACATACCGTCTGCTTCAGAAAGGACCCACTGCAAGCAGCCTTTAACTTGGTCCTTCAAGAACTGGGCTTACTGCAGGAAAATAGTTCTTGCCAGTGTATGTGAGAGGAATGTCAAGTACAGGTAAGACAGTACGCACAAAAATCACACATATGTGGTTTGAAGTCCATGTCCCTGAGTGCTGTGCGTGTTTGGGCCAGCAAATTGTGCGAGTTTATGAAGAAGCTGTTCTGTACCAAGATATATCATTGATGCTCAAAAATGCCAAGACATCATGGCCAGAATTAAATAAATTTAGAAATTAACTCAACAGCTCTGTCTAAACATTCTGAATACTCTCATCCATTTATAGCCAGCTTTACTGTTAGATAACATGAACTCCAAGAAAGTTTTACTGAACAAATATATCCTCTTACAGAAAGAGGGTTCTCCTTGGCATACAAAATAGTGGTACTATTTTGTTCACACACGTTTTTCTTCACTGAGAGAATATGCCACATCTTAGAATCACATTTGCTTTATCTGTCTAGTAGGAAAAAACACATTCCTCCCAGGAACACTTACAGTCATCCTGGCTCTGATACAGAAGGCTGTTTGAAATGTTCAGTGTTCATTCCATAACCCTAAAATACCTTGCAATAGAAGATAACTAGACAACAGAAAGTCAGTATGAACCCAACACCTCCTCTAGAGCATCCACTGGCAGCAGAGCAAAAAGGGAAGACAGAGAGATAAGACCAACCGTGTTGTCCAGTGACTCAAGGCAGGCAGAGCTCCTGCCCTCTGAACTCAGGATTCAGCCGGGAAACCTCCTGGACACAGGAGGATTGAAAATAAGGAAATAGCCACTTCTAACATGCAGCAAATTTAGCTCCATCAAAAGTTTGCAAAAGAGTTATTATACTCCAAGTGAAGTGGTACTGATACGCCACATGGAAACTGAGTAACTCATAGCACTATTTTTGCTCTCTTATTTTTCTGTTCAGCCTCCCCCCTTCACCTTTTCTATCAGCTCCCAAAGCCACACAGACCTATAAGACAACCCAGACTGCCTTACAGTTTCAGGCAAATGATACAACATACACATAATCTGTAAAACACATTAGCTTTTCTGCACTGTATCCTTGTAATTATTTTGGTGTTTATTCTGTTTGACATTTCATTTAGACATTTTGTGACTCTAACAAAAATTAACATTAGAAGAATCATAACAGTGCTCCTAAATACCATCATCCTGTTATTTCCTTTCACAAATATACAGCTCTTACCTGTACATGAATAATCATCAATGCGTATATATCCTGTTTTGCAGATGCACATAAAGGATCCTGGTGTATTTACACACATTGTATTCTCACGACAGTAGTGCCGCCCTTCAGCACACTCATCAATATCTGTGAATAAGGCAAAGAGGAACACAAGTCAAATTCAGTGGCGTTCTTTACAACTCTCAATACACCGCTATTCACTTCCATCAGTAGTGGGTTTGACTAAAAAGTTACTTGAGCAGCAATGCATTTTGGAAAGATTTTTGGCTTTCTTCTTGAAAGCAACTGCTTGAAGTGTTCAAACAAGAGAAGCAGCATGAGCTTTCCGTGAACAGCTGTTAGTGGACTTACAGAAGATTACACTGGCTTATGTCTTTCTTTTTGAAGTGCCTATGATGTTATTCCTAGGATTTAAATAAGAGAAAAAAAGAACAAACCTGGGGTCCCATACAGCAGACCACTTGCTTCAGCACTGCAATATCATCCATCACTGTACCAGTATAGTCACTGCAGTCATCAGTATACAAGCACGCTACTATAATGCACACTATATGCCTTTGATCTAACAGGTATTGTTAATCGGGAAAGAACTGTAAGGAACACGGTAACATCTGAAAAGGTACTGGAACTTACTATAAGTTTCCTTTTGAATAACTATGACTCTCTTAAGACGGGATCTTGGTTGCTAACTGGGCTCAGCTGCAGAGGTCACACCTCCATGTGGTCCCACAGGATGCCCTCCAGCTCTGCTGGAATCAGGGTAACCAAGCTGGCCTCTGCCCCACTGGGAGTTATGCTTATTTCCTCCCTATCAATAGGCCTTGCCACCCTATTGATAGTAACTCCCAGGTGAAACAAAATATAAGCAAATGGTCTTCAGATCATTGCATGGGGCCTCCACCCATGAGGTTAATGGTTGGGCACAGGTCAGTAGCCCCTGAGGGTGGACTACCTGGCTTATGACAGCCCTCACATGGACTAAGTCTGGAGAGCTGGCTGATAGAGAGTAAGGGGGTGGCCCCTCATCATCAGCACTGACTGTCGCCAACACAGATCCTGGTAACTGGAAAAGACCTTCCAGCTGCTTCAGCACCAGTGGAGCATGCGTCCTACAGAAACCAGCAACGGACTGTTGGTGGACTATGATTGGGACTTGATTGCCAACAGGGTCTGACTGAAGGTCAGGAAAAGATCGTCCTGCCATCCTGGTGAAGAAGGAGGCCTGGATGGTATCCTATGGAAACCGGTACAGGGACTTCTGAAGGCATCGGAACATCTTAAGTGGTGATACTAAATATTTATACTACAAATTGCGCACAGGTACTTAACGGGACTTGACAGAGTACCATCTAGATCCCATCATCCCTACTTCCATATTGTACCATCTAATCGTAACATATTGTACAGATCATGACTTGTAAACTGATTGTGTCTATTAAAGGGACATCAAGTGGGAGCTCGTAATGATTATTAGTTATGACGCATCACATGGTCATAACAGCACCATTATGACAACTGGACAGGCCACCTTCAACAAACCGGGAAAAGGAACACACGCTCCAGTGTGTGCTCAATAAATAGCCAATCAGTAATTTTAATATATATAAACACATATATTTGTGTCTATACATATCTACATACGTATGTATATAGATACATATACACACCATATCTGAAAGCAACCTGAAAGAATCTGATTTATATAAAGACCTTCTCTGATAGAAAAAACTGCAACTCGGTAAAATACTTGTTGAGGTGGAACACCTGCTGCAGTATTAAGTCCCAGGGCAAACTCCAGACATAAATCACTGCAGGCATGGACTTCAAAACCTGATCGGTTTTGGTATTCCCTTGGGCTGCAAAATTAGGCTTATTTCTTGTAGTAGGTTATACTACAGTGGTAAGACAGAGAAAGCACCACAAATAAAAAAAACTTCTGCACACTATTATTATGCTGCAAAGATGAAAAGCTGTATTAATTTGGAAATGATTAGTAGCACACTGTTCCTATAATACTAATGATAAAAACAGCATTACTGAGATGCTCTGTACATCTACTTATATTGTCATGCAATGTGCCACTGAACCTTGCTACAAAAGTATGTTAAAAATCAAAGGGGTGGATTGTTGGCTTGGTTTTTTTTCCTGTTCATCAGTTTTGATTTCCTCCCTGTTTTCAATGATATTTACAGCTTTCAGAGTTGAAAATAAAATCTCTGGGTGGAAAACAGTGTTGTGTTCCAGAGTTTGATGACAGTTCAAAACAATAGACTGGATATATAAACTCACAGAATCACAGAATGCTCAGGGTTGGAAGGGACCTCTGGAGACCATCTATTCCAACCCCACTGCCAGAGCAGGGTCACCTAGAGCAGGTTGCACAGGATGGCATCCAGGTGGGTTCTGAATGTCTCCAGAATTGAGACAAATCAGGATTGACTTCCTAATGCTGTGATGCTAAGCGTCACCAGTGTTAACTTCTGTACTTTACTTCTGTTTATGTTATAGGCTTATCTCCCAATTCCTCTCCCTCTTCCCAGCATCTTTAAATCAATAGCTACTTACCAAATGCACTCATTGCCTTCTTTCCCCCCAACTTTACATTCCCAGAAGAAAATTTGCCTTCCAGTACAAAACAATGCAACACACAGACATAGCGATTCTGTAGTCATTTCCTAGTTTCATTCAGGTTTGAAAAAAACTTCTGTTTTCCCCAGTTTCTCCGCCCAGTGCAACTGTTCTGCTGGATTCTGCTGGAGAAGCTGGAGGCAGTTGGCTACAAACCACAAAGGTGTCAACTGTGAATGCTCAGGGTGGTGAGCTCAGCCTGCTTTGCACAAATTCAGTTCCTAAGAGTTTCACAGCCAATATACGTCAGCTGGTTTCCTTCCCTTCCTTTCCCCATAAGATCTTCAGGCATGGAAGAAATATACCTCTATTAGGGTGTTGGTTTGGAAAAGCTAATTTTGTAATTTTCATGGACATACATACATATGCAATTAAATGTATATTTACAGGGAGCACAGTAAGCATACTAAGGCTCAAAACACACTTTGTGAAAGTCACCTAAGAAAGCAAAAATAAGGTAAAGATATCACAAGACTATGGCAGAGGTTTTTTGCATGAAAAGTGGAAAATGGCATAGATCTCCTGACGTACAGATGTTTTACAGAAACATAAATGTGCAGTTCACAAAACCAGGCAGTGGTTACAGCATATGCCTCTACTACTACCACAAACAATGCAACTTGTGTCTTTCATAACTGCAGTTCACAACTCCTTATTAAATTAATAGTGTTGATTTGTATTTAAGTAACAACATCAGTCTTCGAGTAATTAGAGGCCTTATGTTCTTGGCATCGACAGACTGCCTAGAAGCCGGCTTTGGCGCTCTCAGAAAATTCTACTTAAAGATCCAAAGCCTCAAAAACTTTAAATAGAACTTTCTGAAAACTATAGTAATGATTGCTTTGGCAGGTAAATAACCACAGGAGACCCAAAACACTAATGGTTTTCATTTTGCAAGTGAAAAACCTAAAGCCAGAGCTACTTTGATTCAAACCTCCTAATTTAGAAGTGTTCTAAATAAAAGCTTTCATTTTGCCATATTGAGGTTTTCCAAAATGTTTTATTTATAATTGCCTTTATTTCAAAACCTGGCTTGTTCAGTTGCTACAAAAAAAAAAAAACAAAACCACACAGCTGATCAGGTTAACTTCATATTGAAGTGTTTCATTTGAAGAAATCTGATCTTTTTTTTTTTCAAACTGATTTGCAAAGATATTGTCCACATTTTTTAAATGCTCACTGGAAAACAAAATTCTTTCCCACCCAGCTCTCTAGAAAGCCTAAAGAATGCAAAGGAAATAAAGTGATGATTATTGCTACTATCACAGTATTGTACTAGATTACCACCTAAAGACCCTAATCAAGTCTCAAAGCTCCATTGCTCTACACAATGGAGGCACAGCAGACAAGAAGCTGCTTTTACAAAGAGGTTGGAACTTTAGCACTAAATTACATCACCACTGGACACAAAAGATAAAGAATACAAAAATGATCAACAGTCAAATGACAACACAGAGACTGACCGCACTAAAAACACGTGATTCCATTACCTCTTTAACACTTCATATGCAAACTTCATATACATTAGGTTAAGGTATTAAAGATCAAGGAAGACTGAATTGGGGCAGGGAAAGAGCCCAACATCTGTTCTCTTTCAAAGCTACCAAAATAAAGGCCTTTTCATCCCACTTACTGATTGAAACACTGGTGTAGCCTTTTGTTCTCCTTTAGACACAAATGCACTGAGTACAACAGAAAACCTGATGCATTTCAATATGTAAGAAAGCCTACAACATTTATCTTAATTTTTGCCTGCCAAAAAGCCTAGTTAGCATATTAATGCACATTAATGTCTTACTGTTTAGCCAGTAAGATGCTGAAGTCAGTTAGCTGAATAGGATGAATGCACCACTCCAGTGGCTCTACACACTCAACAATAAAGACTTCTGTGCTTGAAGTCTGTGATGTGATACTGAGCCACCAGCTGTGATGTACTGACAACAATGTAGTCATGGAGATCATCAACCTGCTCTGTTCCCAGTGGAACAGATAAAAGAGGCATCTCTGGGAAAAACTAGTTAGTGCAAAAGTGTTTGGAATCTGCACTTCAATGATTTATTTATACTTGCAAAAACATCAAACCCCCAAAAAACGCCTTTCATTATCCCCCAAGCACTCAGAAAAATTTATGCAAAATATATAACCCAGGAAAAGTTTCCCTGTATCCCTTCCTCCTATACCCTAATGAGTTTGCTTCCCCAGAGTGAAATTCCCAGTTATGTTTTACAATCCCACTAATAAGAAGAGAACTTGACCTGTAATCTATAAATCATTGTTGACCAAAGCCTCACGCTAACAAACAAAGCCTCTCCTTAGGCCTCACTATCCATCATTGCCTTTATCCACCACAAAAGCCTGCCAGAACAAATGAGTCTGGTACTAAATCAGTAAATCTGGGCTGTAAAGAGAGGAGGCTATTTCCAGAACTGGGGACCCTTTATAGATAGTGTCCTGCCTCCAGCCATTTCCATTAAAACTCAATGGTATCTAGCATAAGTGATCTCCCTGGTCACACTTACAGAGGTATATGGCAGGCAGGGAGATGTTCTTGCAGGATTTTTGCAATAAATAATATTAAGTACCCAAGGAAGAGAGCAAACAGGAGCATAAAAAGCTTTATTTATGAATATTTATTTCATAAGTGCATCAAAAATTACCTTGAGCACAAAAGCAGAGTAGATTGGACCCACTATTTAAAAACAAAACAAACCCCCCCTTTTTTGTGTTAATGATAGGTTCTGTCTTCACAGCCCGTAAATATGAAGCTCCACATTTACCTCCTGAACAGGGCCATTAATGCTTTTCCACCTCTCCCACACAACTTCATCAGCTCTCCTCCATCCTGACCTGAAGGCTCCACTGCTGAGAGCAAGGGCGTCATTTACCCACCACTCCTGCGAGTCTTGGGCCTCTCTGCTGAGAATCCCAAGGATGGATGCCACTAACAACAGTCACTATAAAGAGTCTTCAGGCCCTTATTTTTATCACTACTGACCTCACACAGAAATAGACAAGTTGGGAAAGGTTGAGACTTTCTTGCCTGGTCCCTGACCTAGAAAAAGGGCATCACAGGATGTTACTTACTGAAAGAGGAGAGTGAAGAGTGACCAACCACAGATACCACTACCAGGGAAAACGGTTAACGTGTATTTAAAACTAACACAATCTGTCCTGCATCCTGGACAGGGTCATAAAGGAAAAAAAAGTTCTGTCCTTTTTCTATCTATTTGTCTTCTCTACACTGCAATAGTCCTTCTTTTCCCACTTTCTACCTCTCTCATCAAGCTTCTCTGCTGTTTTCCTCCCTCACCCACTTTCTACCGAGTAAGTTCAGTCCTGTCTCCAGATCTTGCTCACCTTGTCTCTCCTCCTGTCTTTAACCCATCCCCTCACCAGCTCCTCCTCCTTAAAAGAGAAAAGATAGACCATAGCTTCCATAACTTTGAAGCAAGCTCCCACCAGCCCACCCACCTGCAAAAGTGTTTTTTTCCTTTCACCACCAAACACACTAACTCATCCTCAAATTCTTCCTTCCAACTTGCTCGAGTGTTTAGTACATTAAAACTTCCCTGTCCATTGCTAGAATAAAAATGCTCTTAGTAGGGTCTCTCCTACTTTCCCTAGCCATATTTCCCAGCTCCTATCCTCTCCAGGCTCCCTTCACTTTCACCTACAACCTGGTTTCAGTATCTCGCATGCTTTGGTTTTCACACCACTATGTTCCTATGTGTCTGTTCTTGCATATACCCTTTCCTGCCAACCAAGAGGACAAAATATCTCAGGGCTATGCCACAGCCCTTGCTCCTTCTCCTCACACTACTTTTTCTAGGCTCTCCATCACCGGCCAAGCCAATGGTTTAATTACTACTGTTACCCCAGTCAGTCACAAACCGATCACTGCTCTTTTGTTTTGCTTTGGTCTATAAAACCCAGTGCAGCAGTTTTTCCAACTAACATATTCCACAAAGGACGTTAACATCAACTTCAAACAAAATTGTGTCTTTTCTGAAGATCTCCCCATAATTTATCCCAGCTGACTGCACCATCATAGTTCTCATCAATTTTATCCTCAGTAGATAATCTTTGACTTTTTCTCCTCCTTGTATATATAGCCCTCTGCCTTTGGTGTTACCAACATGCAGTAAAAGGCCTAGCTCCAACAGCAACATTACCAAGTGGTCACGCATATACGATCTACCTTCTTTTTGTTCTTGGGGTTTTTTATTATTTTTATTTTTGCCAACCTTTCTGCAGTTGTGCATCTCTCCTCTCCCAAAAGAGAAAAGCACTAAAACCTAAGGAATCACAATATAACTAACCTCATGAACCATCTACAAGAACATACCCCGTGTATTGAGTTAAAACATACAAAAATAACCTCAAACATACACAAAGACCAAGCATAAAAATCAAAATAACTTTCCACCACCCCCAGCATGTTGCTCCCAGCAAAGAACCTGGGCCACTGACTGTAGCAATGCATAGGGAGGGTAAGAGGAAACAGGCAGCTACTTGTGTCTATTGATTTTTATTGAATTATTGATGGACCTTAAGAGGAACTGGGTGAGTTGGATTATACGTGTTAGCACTGTTGTAATTGAACAACTAAGAGGTTGTTATATCTTGACTAGCCTGCTAAAGCATCAATTAGACAAAAAATAAATTCTAATTATTGGATCCTCACACAAGGTATGTTCTTTCCTTGCCCATAATTAAACTACATAGATAACACATACACACACTGTACACATCTCTTTCCCTTCATGTTATTTTAAATCCCTGATCTTTGCTTAAGTTCATGATTTCTCTGTCCATCTCCTGCAGCCTGAGAGGGGGCTATTAGGACAGAAAATAGTCTTAAAATAAAGGCAAAGTCACCCAAGGTCTACATTCCTTGACAGAAGCTCTATACAGCTTTGAAAGGACACAATACAACATTACAGCATTTCAGACATATCATTTTTAACAGTACAAAGAGTTGTTTTTATTTCAACTTGCCCCAGTTTTTTGAAAGGAAGGCAGACTGTTGAGATAAAACTGTCCTTGTTAAACATGCAGTAGGAGACATTGTTCAACAGCTACATGTGCAAGGGAGACTCTTGGAAGAAAACTTCGTCTCAGTCTCATGAAAACATCACTGGACTCCACATACATTATGTAGTTTAAAATATATATATCACAGGAAATTTTTGAAAACAAATATTGTCTGCCATCATGTAATGTTTTACTTGGCAAACTACATCTTCTTACTATTTAATATCTTATAATTAATTCATATGGTAGTGTATACACGATAAAACAAGTAATTATATATAGTTATGTGTCAGACATGAAAGGATCCCGGGGGGGGCCTTTCCTTAGGCACCAAATAACTAGTCTGATGTAGCTGCATACTGAGAATAAAAAGGATGTTGTATATGATTAATTAGTGAATTCCAAATATAAGAACAACTTACTGAGACTCCAGTTCATGATCCAACCCCCTTCAGCGCTGCACTCAGTTAGAAATAGGTCTTCAAATTTGAATTGCAAAATAATTTATTTTTTTTTAAGTATGACAGCTTCTCATCATTTTGACCTGTGAATGTCATGAATTTAGAAATACTTGCCACTGTTAGTGTTTTTGTTTTCCTCTTATTTTACATGGGGAATAAGGAGCATTACTATTTTTATACAGAAACTACAAAAATATATCAGATTCTTCTCAGGAAGAGACAGCACAGATTGTACTGCATGTGTGTATTTTAAAACTCCTCGTCAGAAGACAGATGCACATGTAACAGGATAGTACCTGTAAGCTGTAGTAAGGCCCTTGTGGATGGGTTAGACTGTATCTAGGAGGAACCGTCTGAGAAAGAGATAGACTAGTGGAACCATGCTCTGCCCTCCCTGACACAGAAACAGGAACAGCCACTAGAAAAAAGCCAAGATGAAGGGGATCCTGTCTCCTCCCCCCGTCAGGCTGACGCAGCAGCTTAAAGGAAAGGAGTGAACGGAAGCAAGTCCGCACTCAGGACGGCAGACGAACACCCTTCTTGCCCACCTCACTTTCCCAAGTGCCTCTGTACAACAGGTATGAGGCTGTGGAGGCGGAAGGCCAGCCAATGGATGATGTGGATGGTGGTCCATCTACATCAGAGCTGTTGCCAAGGCCAGAAAGGCCTATGCCCCATAACACAACCACCTCCATGAGGAAGAAAAGACAGGTTATAGTTGTAGGTGACTCTCTTCTGAGGGAAACAGAGGGTCCAATATGCTGGACAGACCCTCCTCTTAAGGAAGTCTGCTGTCTCCCTGGGGCCTGGGTTAAGGATAACACTAGGAAACTTCCTAGCCTGGTATAGCCCTCGGACTATTACCCATTATTGCTTTTCCATGTGGGTGGCGATAATGTTGCAACAAGGGGGATCAAAAGACACTTCAGGGCCTTGGGACGGTTGGTAAGGGAATGTAGAGCAAAAGTTATTTTTTCCTCTTTCCTTTCAGTTGCAGGCAGCAACATTGGAAGAAACAGATGGACCCAGTCTATTAATACATGGCTTCACGGCTGTTGTCATCACCACAATGTCAATTTTTTCAATAATGGGATGGCCTACACATCACCAAGCCTGCTGGCGTTGGATGGGAATCACCTTTCTCAAAGGAGGAAGAGGCTGTTTGCTCATGAGCCAGCTGGGCTCATTGACAGAGCTTTAAACTAGGCTTGAGGGGGGAAGGGGATAACATCAGGCTTCCCCATGAGAAGTTGTGGGATGACATGTCAAGGCTAGAGGGATGGGGTGCTAGCGAGGGCCCTCAGCCTGTTGCTTCAAGATATTCTGGGTACACTGCAGCACACTTGAAGTCTTACGGAGATGAGACAGGGGCTCCTGAGGTAATAGGAGCCAGGAGGGAAACACCAGTGAAATACCTCAAAGGAATTAAAGGGGTTTCCTCTAAAAGGGAGACACAGCTGACAGCCCACCTAAAGTGCCTCTACACCAATGCACGCAGCATGGGCAACAAACTGGAGGAGTTGGAAGCCACTGCGCTGCTAGAAAGCTATGAATGGTTGCCATTACTGAAACTTGGTGGGGACAAATCCCATGACTGAAGTGCAGCTATCAAAGGCTACAGGCAATTCAGAAGGGACAGGAAAGGAAGGAGGGGTGGAGGGGTTGCGCTCTACATCAAGAAATGGACAGATTGTGAAGAGCTGTCTCTGAAGAATAGCCTTCTTACACCAGCTACAGGAGGCACCACGCTCGCAGGCTCTTGTCCTGCTGGGGGACTTCAACCACCCCAACATCTACTGGAAAAGTAGCACAGCGAGCTGTAGGCAATCCAGGAGACTCCTGGGGTGCATGGAAGATAAGCCAGGTAATAGCCCTTACCAGAGGGGATGCAATACTGGACCCTGAATTTTAAAAAGTCAGGACCCTGAATTTTAGGAAAGCAAACTTTCACCTCTCCAAGGAGTTAGTCAATATGACTCCCTGGGAAACTTCCCTCAGGAACAAGGGAGTAGAACAGAACTGGCAGATCTTTAAGGACGCTTGTCATAGAGCACAAGAGCTCTCAATGCACAGGTGTAAGAAGTCAGGACAGAAAGGCAAGAGACTGGCATGGCTGAGTCGAGACCTGCTGGTCAAACTAAAGGGCAAGAAGGAAATAGATGCACAAGCAGTAGAATCAGCGACAGGTATCCTGAGAAGAGTATAGGGACGCTGCCTGGTTGTGTAGAGATGGGATCAGCAAGGCCAAGGCATAGCTGGAGCTGAACTTGGCAAGGGATGCAAAGAATAATAAGAATGGCTTCTACAGTTATGTCAGCCAGAAAAGGAAGTGCTAAAGAAAGCAGACCTCGCCTGATGAGCAAGACTGGCAAACTGGTAACAATGGAGAAGGAGAAGGCTGAGGTACTCAACAACTTTTTTTGCCTCAGTCTTCACTGGCAACCTGACTCCCCACACCTCTCAAGTGGATGGACTGCAAGACAGGGACTGGGGGAGCAAAGTCCCTCCCACTGTAAGAGAAGATCAGGTTTGTGACCAGGTGAGGAACTTGAACATACAGAAGTCTACGGGACTGACAAGATGCATCCCAGAGTCCTGAAGGAATTGGCTGATGTAGTTGCCAAGCCACTCTCCATGATATTGAAAAAGTCATCGCAGTTAGGTCAAGTCCCTGGTGACTGGAAAAAAGGAAACATTGCACCCATTTTTCAAAAGGGTAGAAAGGAAGACCCTGGGAATGACCGACCTGTCAGCCTCAGCTCTGTGCCTGGGAAGGTCATAGAATAGATCCTCCTAGAAGCTATGCTAAGGCACATGCAGGACACGAAAGCGATTCGAGACAACCAGCATGGCTGCACCAAGGGCAAGGCCTGCCTGACCAACCTAGTAGCCTTCTACGATGGAGTGACTGCATCAGTGGACAAGAGAAGAGCTACACATGTCGTCTATCTGGACTTCCATAAGGCCTTTGACACAGTCCCCCACAACACCCTTCTCTTGACATTCGGAGAGAGATGCATTTGATGGGTGGTGGACTGTTTGGTGGATGAGGAATTGGTTGGATGGTCGCATCCAGAGGGTAGTGGTCAATGGCTTAATATCCATATGGAGATCAGAGATGAGTGCTGTCACTCAGGGGTCCGTACTGGGACCTATACTGTTTAATATCTTCATCAATGACAGACAGTGGGATCAAGTGCACTCTCAGCAAGTTTGCACATAACACCAAGCTGAGTGGTATGGTTCACATGCCTGAGGGATAGGATGTCATGCAGTGGGACAAGCTCAAAAAGTGAGACCATGTGAACCTCACATGAGGTTCAACAAGGCCAAGTGCAAGGTCCTGCATGTGGGCTGGGGCAGCCCCCGGTATCTATACAGGCTGGGGGATGAAGGGGTTGAAAGCAGCCCTGCCAAAAAGGACTTGGAGGTACTGGTGGATGGAAGGCTGAACATGAGCCAGCAATGTGTGCTTGTAGACCAGAAAGTCAACCATATCCTGGGCTGCATCAAAAGAAGCATGGCCAGCAGGTTGAGGGAGGTGATTCTGCCCCTCTACTCTGCTCTGGTGAGACCCCACCTGGAGTACTGCATCCAGCTCTGGAGCCCCCAGCACAGGAAAGACACCGACCTGTTGGAGTTGTTCCAGAGGAGGGCCACGAAGACGATCAGAGGGATGGAACACCTATCCTATGAGGACAGGCTGAGACAGTTGGGCTTGTTCAGCCTGGAGAAGAGAGGACTCCGGGGAGACCTTATTGCGGTAATAGGGAGACCTTATTTCAGTACTTAAAGGGGGCTTATAAGAAAGATGGGGACAGACTTTTTAGCAGGGCCTGTTGCGATAGGACAAGGGGCAATGGTTTTCAACTAAAAGAGGGCAGATTTAGACTAGATATAAGGAAGAAATTTTTTACACTGAGGGTGGTGAAACACTGGCACAGGTTGCCCAGAGAGGTGGTAGACACCCCATTCCTGGAAGCATTCAAGGTCAGGTTAGACGGGGCTCTGAGCAATTTGATCTAGTTGAAGATGTCCCTGCTCATTGCAGGGGCGTTGGACTAGATGACCTTTAAAGGTCCCTTCCAACCCAAACTATTCTGTGATTCTTTGACTCTGTTTGGGGTTTGTGTAGTCTGTAAAGCATGCAGGACATTCCTGCAAGCTATGCAGTAGATTACTGCCTGTTCTACAGAAACAAGTGGCAATATCACAACTCATCTGTCTCCAACGATGCCACATTAGAGTACCATAAGAGATACAATCACTGTGACTGCTATTGCTCTGCATTCTTCATAAATAATATTTATTTTAAATTCAGTTGGGTTTAATGCCAGGCATTTCTGTGTCTTTGTTAGAGCTCTTGGGGATCCAGCCTCTACGTATCATTAAGACATGATGCACTTTTAGACTGAGTTTTTAAAATTTACATAAGAAAACCAACCAGCTGGCTGTGGGTACTTTTTAGTACAGTGACAGCATCTAATTCTTTCAGTAGTCACCTCCCAGCTACTAGTGAAAACTGGAGAGAAAGGAAAACAAGAACAAAATGAAGGCTTTAGTTTCTTTTCTCTTTTCCTTTGAGGTTGCAGATTTAAGCAATTTGTATGAAAATTTACACCTTAATTTGTTGGTGGAAAAGGACTGCTCTCAGTACAGTAGAGCATCTCCTTACCAGACACTGCTAACACTGAAGACTTGAAAATAGTTTCCAAGTGGCTCCCTTTACATGATTAGTTTCTGCCTTTTTTTTAATCGTAATAACATCATTGTCAGTCCTGGCTATGGGTGGATGATAGAATCAGTCTGAACATCCTTCCTGTAGAAGTAATTAAATCAAATAACACTGAATCACATCCTGCAATTTGTACATGTACAAACTATTCCGTGGCTACAGGTGGTGGGACTATCTGTACCCCAGTATGCACCACACTTTATGAATTGGTGTCAGGGATACCACTTGTACACTTTAAGTTAGGAATTTGCTTTATTATCTTCCTGACTAAGAGTGATGGCAGACAAGAAGGATCTGACCCACAATGACACATCAGAACTGGCCTGATAATTTTTCATATTTAGATTTCTCAGTAACATAACGATGGAAATAAGATGACACTTACTGCCTTTGCTGAGAAAAAATATTAATAATTTATAAGATATTATTACTGTTTAATAGTAATGATTAATTTTAATATTAATAATGTTTAATTACTGTTCAATAGCGATTTGGAAATAACATTCTGTCCTCCTGGAGTAAAAGTTTTTCTTTCTGCTTGGTTAGTTTTTCAAGCCAACCCAGAATGACAAGGTAGTGATTCAAACACTGCCAGTTGATGGAGATGGAAATCTTTATTTCTTAGCTATATGTGATACTATTGCCACTTCTCACTTACGAAACAAAATTTACGTATGAAGAGAGAAGCTTGGGTAACCTTCCCAGTTTCACGAACCTGATGACAGTCCTGCAGACTGACTAAGTAAGACTCTCACCCAAAGAATACGGTGCATACCATGAAGACAGCAAAGCTAGCAAATAGCCCAATATTGGTTATGAAAGACACAAAGGACTTAATAGAACGTATTTTAATATGCTGGGGTTTATCTCCATTACAGAGATCTCTATCTTACTTACACTATTCTCAATACTACACTTGCCAAAAGAAAAAATGTGATGTTGGTTACTGCCCTTCACCAACATGATGTGACACGTATCCTACTGCAATTTGATTATGACTTTTTATCTGTTGTACGATTTCTTCTCTTCACTGCAATCTGTAGATATCAGGCTGATTTTGAAAATGTACTTTATTTTTGTAATCCAGTAGTTAAAAGCAAGATTAACAGTAAGATTAACAACAGATTGTACAAATTAGGTAAGCAAAGAAGTGTAATGTTTTTGTTGTTGGGGAAGAGGGTTGAAAAACGTATTAGTATTTTTGCCCAAATATAGGGACAAATTAGTAAATCCTTCCAAGCAGAATGAGAACATATAACTCTGAGCTCAGGGAAACCTGATCAGGTCCAACTAAGTGGCACATCTGACATACTTCAGACATCTACTCTGGAAAGAGAGAATTCATACTCTAACACTGCTTACTTCCCTCCACTGACGATGACTCAAATCAAGCCATCTTATTCATAAGCAGATTTCTAAACTGAAGACCTTCTATCCTCGAGGGACAATCATCAGTGAAGCTGATGTAATTCTCAAATGTAGACAAAGTCACTCAGTCTTTGGTGTCATTTCAGCTGCTGCACTTGAAACCAGGACAAATATGGCAACAGCGGAGAAACTAGGAGACTTAGTGAGGAAAAGGGATAAATTAGAATTAAAATGGAAAATGGTTTCACAAAAATTTGTTTAATAATATTAAATGATCCCAAATTGTTAAAATAAGTTAGCTAGGTTGTGTACTGTGCAACTAGTACAACTAAATACCCAAATATCAGAAAACAAAAATTATCATACACACACCCATAAGGGAAATTTGTGATGTGTGGAGGGTTGACGATGGTCACCAATTCAGCACCCATCAGCCGCTCACTCGCTCCACCCTCCAGTGGGATGGGGGAGAGAATCAAAAGAGCAAAAGTGAGAAAAAGCTCATGGGTTGAGATAAAGACCACTTAATAAGTGAAGGGGAAAAAAGGGAAAAAACGCTATTCAAAGGCAATCACGCTCCAGCTCCCACCAGAAGACTGACGCCCAGCCAGTCTTTGAGGAAGAGCCACCTTAGAAAGAGTACCCCCATTTTTACTACTGAGCACGATGTCATATGTTCAGGGATATCCCTTTGGTCATTTGGGCTCAGCTGTCCCGGCTGTGTCCTCTCCCAATCTCTTGCCCACCCCCAGCGTACTGGTCGCAGAGGAAGTTAGAAACAGAGATGGCATTGACACTGTGCAAGCACTGTTCAGCAATAGCTAAAACATCCCCGTGTTACCAACATTTCTAGTCACAAATCTAAAAGTCAGCACCATACACGCTGCTATGAAGAAAATTAACTCCATCCCAGCCAAAATCAGTACATGATGTAAAACAGCCTCTGCATCAGGCAAAGTTCTCTTGATAAGAAGCAAACAACCTGGTTTTTCTCAGATCATGTTCAGTCCCGGGGCTTACAAAAGATTACTGCATTCTCCTGTCATATTTCTTGAGCCTGCTCTCCTCTCTATTTAATCAGCAATCCTTGGCAACACTTCTGAAGTGAAATCAGATTTTGCACAGAGATAGTTGAGCACTCCTATTAAAGCAGAAAATTGGACTTCAAGCAATCCTTCCAAGCGCAGTCTCCAAATGGTACAAGTAACGCCTCCCCCCCAAACACATCTTTTGAGGACCACCAAAAGTGCATGACATGGTGTGCAAAACAGCTTCGGTTCAAGGATCTGAGAAGAACATCTAAAGCTGCCGCCAGCAGACTATCTGCAAACCCACCTTACTTGAAATATGGGTCTATTTCACTCCTCTAGATGCATCAGAATATCTTGATAGCCAAGGGTCACAAACTTTATCCTCAAAAACTCTTTCAGCATAACTCCAGCACCACAAATGTAGTGGGCATTGAACACTATTTGATATATATCCTAAAGGGCAATCATCGGTTTGAGAGTGCTGCAGATGTTGCTTTGGGAAAAACTAAATACGCTTCATCAGAATATCTGTTTTTTTAAAACGTTCATTTTGGGTAGGCTATACACCAAGGATGCTATATGCAAAAGCACCTACACCTGGGCAGCACAGCATAATCCATACCCAACCTGCCCACACGGTATTTCAAACTGCATAATAACCTGAGGCAGAAAATAGATTTCAGAATACTTGGAATAAGGCTTACAGCATGAAAAGGAAGAAATCCCAATTCTTTAAGTATTGCTTTAAACAGTCCTCCAAGGGAAAGCTAAATGTGACATAAATATTAACAAATATTATTATTATAAAACAGAAAGGTATCCACCATAACAGTATCTAGAGACATTACACAGCTTTGGAGAAACACCAGCTCTTTCTAGGACAGAAGCCAAACTCTTCCATCATTCAGATGAAATTTATGCAGCATTTCCAGACCCACACTGAAACCAGCTTTGAATATTTTTATTTTTGTTCTTCTACCTTTAGGAGAAGTTCTGCCAATGGGAGCATCATTACTTCTGTTTATTCTTTGAATTTTGACAGTGCTGAGGCACAAATCAGGATTGTATTTAGTGAAGTTTGGCTGTAACACAGAATCAATGACATCCAATTTCGCTGTATATCTGAAGTTTGTGAAATGCGAACATAGAAACAGCTATCATACCCATGGGCTCCAGCCATTACAAAAAGCCTTCTCTGAAAGGCTTTGTATTAACTCGACATTTCTACACTTGGCATTGCTTGTAATTAAAGCCACAATAATGGCACAGTGAAGAAAAGGTATGTGCTGAGAAAGGGAGGTTGGGACCACTTCAGCCTTTCAAGATGAGGGACAGGACTCTGAAAAGACTTGGTGTTACACTGGTGCTACTGCGCCCTTTGCTATTACCTTGTATAATATTAAGGTAAGAGTATCTTCCCAGAAAGAAAAAACTCAGTGCTCAAACAGACATTTGGGCTGGAAAAAGGGATACAATACTAAAAGAACAACTCTGAAGAAACATGGGTATTTCAGTCCCCTGCTCCTCCTCTCCCACAATAACAATCCTAAAGTTCTCATCTGTAACCTTCTTTCCCCTCCTTCAAACATATGACCTGCAGAGTCAGGCAGGGATGGCCAGCTAAGGCCAGTTCCGGACGCGCGTACCAAGCGTGGACAGTTCAAGTGTGGTGCCTACACTGCAGCTACTACAGTACATAACTCGCAGCAAAGCTCAGCTGTTTTGCCTGCTGAGTTAGCTTCGCCCTTGGCTGGGAGAACCTCATCTGGCAGGGACCCAATCTCAAGAGGTGGGCACATCTTCCTAATGGGACTTACTCCTGCTGTCTTCAATGTGAGCAAGTGTTCCTGGATCAGGCCCTAAATCATACACATTTTTAAGAGTGAATTTCATGCATCCAAACATAGCAATACAATTATTAAATAATCTGTCCCAACCTTTTATTCACTTATGCAAGTTTGTTGAAAGCACTTAAGCAGATTGATAATTACCACCCAGAAACAATGTCATTTGCCCATACAGAAGCAATTGGGCGAAAAAATCTCAAAAAATCATCATACTGAATTCAGGTACTGCGCAAACTGGTAAATCCACTCATAATATGAACGCATCAGTCTCACATATCATAATTTACCATATCCTCATCTAAACATTTCACCACCAATGCTGATCAAAAAGCTTCTTTTGTTTTTTTGCTTATGAAATGCCTGTCAAGATCCACACACAGCAACAGACTCTAATTTGAGTGATGTGGAGATCACTAAGACAGCATAACTTTTTTTTCTGCTTTCATTCAGCGGAGTAACAAAAGAGCTGCAGAAAAAAAACTTCTTAAAGCACCTGATTTCACCAGTGACCCCCTTGAAAAGAAAATGGCTGATGAGTTCCCAGAAATGCAGATCCGCAGCCTAAGCCTCAGCGTAGTCTCCAGGGACTATGGGATAAAAAGTGGCTGATGCTGCAACACAGAACAAGCTACACAGCAGGTCCTGATGTCAAATGCCTGCTGGGACACGATGAGGGGCAAGGGATTTTTCTGCGTGATTTTTAGTTCTACTTCTCAAAACAGGCTTCCATCAGAAGGCTTACCATAAACATTAAGCAGAGGTATGTGAAGCTGAATTAATTACATGCTCCGTTCCTGAAAACAGTCATGAATTCTCAAATCTTAATCTACAGATGAGCGTTCCCACTGACGTTAATGCAGCTACTAACCCAGATAAGCTGCAGGCATTAACTTTTGCAGAGTTCAGCTAAAGGAACAGTCTTAAAAGGCCTTGATTCATCCCATTTAATTGTGCATCACCAGAGAACAATCCAGGTATTAGGTGAGACTGCAGAGTACCTTAGACTTTACTCACAGATGCTTAACTTGGCAGGCTAAATCTCAACCAAACTGCTTATTAATCAAAGGCCACCTGCTGCCAACACTTAAGCTTTATGATGAGAATGGCCTGATAGTACGTGAGTATTGTGTGTTTGCAGAATTAGGGTTTTCATGAGGAAGAGCAACAGTTACCACAAAAGCTAAGAGATTGTGCGGAGGACTTCGGCTCTCACTGCTGGACTGCACATGGTGGGGTGGGGTTTTCTTCACAGGATTATGCTAGATCGTAAAGAAACAAATTATAGAGGCTTCTCTTCTGATTAAGTAGCTGGTTGCTACCTGATACCAAAAGAGCAGCTCAAATAATAAATCATTACTCAGTATGATTAATAGTGGTATCTAGTCTATAGCATTTACTTAGTTCCCGGGGATAGAGAATGGGAACAGGCAGCAGCAAAAAGAGAAACCAAATGTTATACTAGTATGTTACTCAAACGGTTGACTTTTAGATTGCTTGAATATCTGGATACCATGAAAAAAAAAGGAAGATTTTCCTATGGAAGCATGTTTCTAATTCAAGACCTCAGCCATACTAACTTGCCACTTCAGCACTGATCAGATTTTTTACTTTTATTTAAATAACTTAATTGGAGAGAGAATTATTTTAGTTGATTAATAAACTGCATATCTAATTCATTGCATTTCATAGGCCTATCCTTTTGACAACTCATGAATCAATACATTCATTCCACAGTAATTTATACAGCGGAGCTAAGCATCTACACAAGGTATTACCTTCACAGTAGGCATTGTCCTCCCGAAGGGCTCGGAAACCATCTCGGCAGCTACAGACAGCCCTGTCATCTAGGTTTCGGCAGACAGAATGCTCCATACAGTTATGTCCTTCAGTGCAAAAGTCATGGCCTGTACAGAAACAAATATGATTGCGGGTTAAAAAGAATCCAGGGATTATAAAACATCCCTGTCACAGACAGTCCTATCTTTTTTTGAGCTAGGTCAAAGAATACCTTCTATTGTCTGTGAGATATAGAAAAATAAATTGTACCAAGCATGAAACGGATGAAAAGAGTAGGAAAGGCCACAAGAACAGACTGTCTCTAGGTCTTCGATTCAATTTCAGGTCATGGCATCGATCTAAGGCAGCTGGATAGGAGGCTTGCTTAAATCCCCTTAGTCTCCTTGTCATTGTTAAGCACTTTTACAGCACACTTCTTCATTACATATTTTTCTTAATTTGTTTGTTTGTTTGTTTGGACATCTATAAAAGAGCTCAATAGCTTAAACACTCAGTAGCTCATTTATCAGTGGTATTACATTTTTCTTAGCACTTTTTGTTCCCAGGTGTATTTATAAAATCCTTCCACATTTAACTGAAAGTCTTCAATGAACATGGACTTGTTTTGCTTTTCTCTTCCTCTTATCTCTTCTTTCAAACTCCACTGACTGAATACTCTTCCCCAATTGCATCATCCTTTCCATTTCAGAGAAATTTATTTTTAAAATCTCACCTTTTAGCCGTCCCTATTTCCTATTTTCCTGGTTTTCCCCTTCCATTTTTCCTGAGTGTAACTGTTTTCCATTGCATCTTAATTACAAATTTTTAAGATTCTGGAGTTCTTTTCCAGGCAGGAACATTTGGATTGAGCCTTTCAACACTGTAGGTTTCTTCTAAATCTCGTATGTTTGCTCTCATGAAATCTAATACTGCCATGTTGCTGAACACCATTAAATCACCCTTTATTATGCTGAATTCAAGTTGGTTGTAGTAACTAACTTGAAGCTTCCACAATTTCCACATCTGTCTATAAAGGTGTGAAGCTTGTCTCCACTGTTCTCTCAACAACTTCATTCATTTAAAATTTCTGTCTTTAACTGAAACATCGGAACTGCTCAAGCAGCAGTATTCCATTGTTGATTTCCAATAACTATTTTCTTGTCTCAAAATCTCTGCTAGGAGAACTGGGAAATGGGGGGCTTGGGGAACCAGGACTGGTATATTGTAATTCACTGTAGCTACCACAGTGCTGTTATCTAACACAGGACCCCAAGAAGCAAAAAGCTCTACACTTTTACTAGCATTAGAGGGTCTTCAGTACTCATTGATGACAGCAGAAGTGTGTGTGTCAAAAGCAACATCTGGCCATGGTGACATCTACTCTTTGCCTTTTTGTTGTCTTCCTTACTGAAGCCCAAGTTAATGGCCAAGTAATAATCTTATTTTTTGATTTCCTGGTCTGGACTGGTTTGTATCAGACTTTGGCATTAAATAATTAAGAGTGCACATGTTATCCATAAAGGGTAAGGACTTTTTTACCGATTTTTTGGTTTTCTTAAGATTCTTAACACTTGCATATCAGCTGTATTAATAAACAAATACGTGCTGCTGAATAATAGCATACAGCTGCCTCTTGTTTAAAGAATAAGCTCCCTAGCTCATGAAAGGCTGAGCTAGCATGGTTCAGGTAGAATTGAAAATGTTCAGGATACACTCATCTGACACGTATTAAAATTTCCTAGTTATACCAGGCACAAGAAACAATTCTTCTCTCTAAGCCACTGAAGATTTTACAGAAAATTATCATTAAAAAGTCCTTTTTGACTATGATAGACTTCAAGACTTATCAACTTCTGTTAAGTTCTTTTCTTCTGCTTTCTTATCTCTGCTTGATGTCATTAATCGTATCCTTCGCATTTGTGCCTAGTAGCACAGAAACAAGTATAGCTGCACTCTTCACTGAAGTATACCTAAAATCAGCCCAAGAGCCTAACATTTTCTTTCATGCCAGGTATCAATTTATCATTATTTAGCTACAGAAGAAACAGACATAGCCACTTGAAGATGCAATTGCTCATAGCTTTGAAGATGCTGTTATTAGTCCAGATCAAAAGAGTGGGCTCAAGACACAGAGCGCTTCATGCACCTCTCCCCTTTGGTAAGGATCAGTCTGGGTGTAACACACAAAGGTACGTAGCATACGAAAATATTCCCCAAAGCTTCTGCTTCTAGATGCAGTTCTCTGAGACATCTCAAAGCATCTCAGAAAGATGTTGGGGAACACAAACGTTTCTCCAGTCTCATTTTGTTTGGACACAGGAATAGGTGAAGGGTAGAAAATCAATAATTATGTATATGATTTCACAGAATTTACACTATTAGACGTTTTACAAACAATTTTCACATGCGATGACGCCGATGTTATCTATTCAGCTTCCCAAGACATATAGTGATTATCATGCATAGGAGTGTTCTATTCAAAATTATAAGAAAAAAGTCTATATATCCTCTAGGAACAGAAAGTTACACTGAGCTTATATATACCCAGCTATTACCTTACCTTTACAGATTTTGCAGCAACTGTGAGATAAAGGGATCTGATGAGATTCTGGGCAGTTCAAGGCTGTACAACTGTCTTTTGGAATACGCTGCATTTTGTGGTCCTGTTAAATTGAGGTAATTGATTAATATTGTGAGAGAAGAAATAAAGATAAATGGTAACTTTAGTGGCGTTTTAGCATTATAATGTACAAACAAAAAAACTGCCTCTACCAAATTCCAGGTACCTTCAAAACCCATTTGAAAGGACAACACAGCCCAATAAAAGCATCAGGAACTCCCCTACACTCAAACGTTTTCAAGCAAGCAAAAGTGCGGCAACAGCTGTCATTCTTCTCCCGTTTTAGCTCTCAAGTATCTTGCCTCAGTTTCTCTTAAAATTATGCCTGAAGGGGTAACAGTTATTTCTTAAAACCTGAGGCAGCAGATTCCAGAATCAAGGGTCCTCCTAATGAATACTTTGAAGTAGTTTTTTATTTATACGGCAAGTAAAATCAGCTTGAACATTTCTGATCTCAACATTGTGGTAGTAACACTGAAGGACACTGGCACTGATTCTCTATTAGGAACGAGAATGTACCTCAGCTACGTTTTGATCAAGCGTCTGGAAATGTCCAATGCCAAGATGGTATCTGAATATCTTCAGGCACTTAATCCAGGTCACACGGAACCATTGCATTGTGACCACATGGAACGCCTGACTTAGCAACCCGGCTGCCACAGATGTACCACCTTTAAGCTCCCTCCGGCCCTAATTAATGTGTCTCACAGCGCTTTAGTCATGATACGGCAAAGAGGGAAAACAAGGCAACCAAGAACACGTTCCTCAGAGGCAGCTGCCTTAAAATCAGCAATCTGGTTAAAATATGAGCTCACTGAACTCAGGACCCTGTATTTCTGCATGCAAGAAAAGTGCCTAAAATCACACATATGCTATTGCATGTATTATTATTATGGGTCTAGCATTTAATTTTAAATCCTCTTTAAGCATGAAATATAAAGGTGAAACATGAACACAATGGCCAATATCAAAATTACTGCTCAAACTTTACCTTAAACAATCTTTACAGAGAAATTGACCCTAACCTGGTAATAAAGTAAAGCAAACTAGCCACAGATGTGTTGTATGCCACGACAAGCAAAACCCAGCAATTCCACAAAAACAAAACAAAAAAAAAAAAGAAAAAAAAAACACCTTTGATAGAAATAGTATCAATTAGAGTAGCCTGGATTGCAATTAATTCTTTTAAAAATTCAAATTTGGAACAGAATTTTTCATTCACTTGTTTTGTAATATTCAAACAGTTAAATGCATGCCTATAGCAGGCACAACTGCAGCAGTCAAACAAAAAAAAAATGTCTAGAATTATAGGCAGACAAAAAGAAGAAATTCCCTACATTGCCTTGATAACATTGTTATAAGCCTTCAAGCACGAAATCAGTACTTGTGCCATTCCTATTAAATCTCTCTTGAGCTGGAGTCATTAATTATACCCTTTTATGAGAACTCTGGTTAAAAAATAAACTCTGCTTACAAAATAGTGCCCACCTATGACTTCCTAACTGGCCAACACAGTGGATTTTCTGCTCTCAATTATCATTCCCAAGGCTGTTCAGCAGAAGCTGTATGTGTTTCGGTCCTTGAAAAAGCAGCATTTGAATCAAAGTTCTTGCTTAATATTTCAGGCAGCCCACCAGCAAATAAGTACCATCAACAAAATCCAGACTAGCACAGCCAACAGAGGCATCTTGTTCATACAGTATCGCTCTTGCCAGCTGCAAGAAACATGAGGCAACATCACATAACTTTTGATGGTTGTTAATTATACCCATTGGCTAATCACAGAATTCATGTCCCAGGTGTCAGGTTGAAAATACGAGCTCACAGCCCTGAAAAGCATATAACTGAATCCAAAATTATTTCTGCTCAGCTTCTCCTTTCCTTTCTCGAAGGGGTTTCAAAGCACCTACTCCAGGAATTAAGCTCACAAAGATTAAAATCAACAGCAGCAAGACAACTTTGCCCAGTTCTACTTTGTAAAACACATTTTTTTACAACTGTATGAAAATGTTTTGAGATTTACAGAAACTGATCCGATAGACAGCTGCAGCGTGGCCAGAGGAGTTGCTCCCCTTCTTCTCTGCCCTAGAAATGTGCGCTCAGGTTTTCAGCTCCATCCTGCAGCATGCAGCTCTCTAACTGGAGGGAATTCCTCCCCATCTTTTCCCCTGAGAGGCAACGCAGGACCCACTGCAGCAGTTTGTGTAATTCTCAACCCACAGCTGTCCCTGGAGTATATTTTGCCCTTAAAGTGCATTTGTGCTCTGAAGAACAACTCTGTCCACACAGCAGGACAAGACTGATTCAGCATCAGGCGTGTTCTGTTCACAAATAAAACAACGACCCCACCGAATTTCCATCGCTAGAAATACAACCAGGTACCTGGTGTGCCAGCTCTTCTCCTTATTTTTCATCTAGCTTTTCCACTAAGAATTATCCTGAATTCCAAATTATGCCCTCATCACATTCGTGCATCTCTCGTGCCTGAGCACATAATTTTGAACAATAACATTATACATGTCAAAGGAAACATAAGGTAGTCCACTGTTTTTTTATTACTGATGGTGGAGACAATACCTAAGGGGGAAAGAAGGCAGCTTGATTGTCAAACTGCATAATCAAACCTTGCAGCTACGCAAAGTAAATTTATTTGCAAAATTTGATGTGGAACTCAGTAAGACAAAATAAACACAGGACCCCTTAGATGCCTTTTCTGTTGCCATTTCCTAAGGTAGACCTGTGTGCATTTCAACAGTTTCTTTCAGTGGGACTTTGATATTTCTAACATGTAAGAATTTTTTTTTTTGCATCAACAGTATTCTTACCTTGCACTCAAACAGAACACAGTCCCCCGAGCTTGAATACACAGTTTCTCTTTGTCCTTCAAAGTAGGTTCTGCCTTCAAATACACACACCGCTTCAGGAAAAAAAAAAAAAAAAAAGAAAAAAACAAGAAAAACACAATGATTTTGTAAAAAAGCATTAGCACTCTGCTGATAGAACTGATACATTTTCTCAAAGATAACTGTATTTCAAAATTATTGAATCAGCTGCAAGAATATTGTAAACCCACCTGTAGGAGTTCGGATATCACAAGGAAAAGAAAAAAAGAGGAGAAAAAAATCCATGGAAGAACTAGAAAAACACACACAAGTAGAAGGTGAAGGATGTAGAAGCAATATGGAGTACAGAGAGCTACTGAGAGGGCAGAAAAGCCGTGTCTCAGGTGATGCCAAGGGAGCTGTAACTGCCTGCCACACAGCCCAGGGGCGGGAAGGAAAACGGAGAGGTGAGAGCAGTGCCAGTGGCAGTAATAGGAAGAGGAATGTGGTATGATGAAGGGTGATCACTGAAGCCACATATTTTTTTGTCATCATAGCCCTTTGATATTTCACCACCCCATACCAGTATTTAAATCTTGCGTATTTGTATATTGATTATCCCAATCATTTACCGTTACTGCTGAAGTATATTAGAGTATATGAATTTTATTGTACAGGAACTGACCTTCAATGACCGTCTCTCTTTTTTTTTTTTTTTTTTTTTGTCCCCAACAGAAGTAGGAACGAGTCTCTGACAATCAAATGACAGAATGACCCCCCCAGGCTCAGTGTCTGTGATACCACGAGCTGGCCCGGTGCCACTCCTGCACGCTGGCAGTACTGGGTTCTACAGCAGCATGCTGACACAGCTCATACTGGATTGCCCACTAAAGTTCTTATTCAGTATTTAAGGATTACATAAAATATCTTCATAGCAAACTGTCTTCCTTTTTGTTTTTTAAATGGGTCCATTACTGCAATTACATTATGCAAAGTATAAAGGCAAAGTAACGCAACTGCTAGGTATAGAAAATCCTATGTGTGTCTCTGTTGCTCAGGACACAGTCAAGGCTCATCAAGTAAGCATAATCATGAAATAACAGCAGTAGCTTTCAAGTTCCAGATTACATGTTAGAGGCCTAATTTGCTAATCACTGAGTTGGAGATGTAAATCAATTATACTACAAATCATTCACAGAGAGATTTACCTATTCTGTTTAAGTGGACTACAATTTGTAGATAATTTTAAAATACCTAAAAGTACAAGTGTTTTTATTGTGTGACCTATATTAATTACCATTACTGCTGTTATTTTTAATTCTCCTTTACTTTTCTTTTAACTTGCAGCTCCTTGATTTTACAAACTTCTTGTTACTTTGCCAGCACGTAAAAAGTCAATTCTTGTAACTGATGTTGAAAAAGAAGTGATGGGCATAGTGACAAAAAGTTTCTTTTCAAATTCCAAAATATGAGTTATAATATCTTATAAAATACAAAGTATCTTGTGTTATATAAAACAAGCACAGCACTTTCAAAAAGTAATATCACAGCATGTTGCAACACCCCAAATCCCACAAATGGCAGAGTTTGCAGTTAGACTTAATAAAAGAAGTACAGAAAAGAACCACAGGAGAGAGTCCAGGGGAGAGTCCTAGGGCTAACAGAAGGAGAAAGTTTGTACAACATCCACAAAGAAAGGTGACAAAGGGTCAAAAAAGCTCAATACAGTGCCTCCTTCCTCTCCCAGAAAACACGCTCTTCTAGAAGGAAGTATGTGAAAAAAAATCTATATAAATCTTTACTGGGGACTAGCAGATCTTGAATCCAGGCAGGACAAGGCAATCATCCAGTCATATATATCACCTGCTATATATTACAGGCCATGACACTAAACTGAAATACTCATATATTAAGCCCTTTCCCTTGCCCCACACATTTCAAGCTCCAAAGAACAACTACATGTGACAGGAAAAAACGAAGTATAGCAATGCCTGAGGACCACACAATGGCATTGAAGTGATAATTTAACACATCCTTGTGTTTCCAACAGGCAGGCTATGCCTGTTCACAGGAAAGGCAAAAGTCTTCAAGACCATTGTCATTGTGTCTTGGAAGAAAACACTCTCCTGAAGCCAAAATACTCTTAACATGTGAATAAGACTACATGTAGTATCCATACTACCTCAAAGCATAGTGCACTGAATCCAATCTCCTTATCAACAGTGACAAACCTCTGATTCTTCATAGAAACTTGGAAAACAATGTACGTTAAAAAAAAACATCAAAAGAACGCATCCAACATACTGTGAAATCAGGAAGTTACTTCTTGATTCCACCAACAGCCCTCTGAAGTCTTGGCATATGAAATTACCATAATGCAGTGATGCAGCATCACAAACACTTGCTTTCGGCAAGAAAATCAACTCTTCTCCATAAAGCCTTGAATAAAAAAGAAAAAGTTACCAAATTCTGGGGCTGTGAGAGATCCCTTTACCCAGACAGCCCTTGCCCCTTTCCTGTGTGTCTTCATGCACTCTCTGGAGATTGTTTCTCATGGCTAGAAAGTGGCAGCAGAGTGCATGTTTCAAGACACTTGCCTGTGGGTGTCCCAGAAATTTCAAGCAGTGCTGACTTCCCCATCTCCACACCTTTGTATGTCACAACACCTGGCCACCATGCACCTAGAAAACTACATCTCATTCCTTTAATTCCCCTAAATCAACATTTCCAACTACTGGATTTTGCTGTGGCTTTGTCAGTAAGGCTATAAAGCCCCCAGGTATCAGAGACCTGCCCATACAGTGATCAAACTCTGTTTAAGAAGAGAGAAGAAACAACAAACAATAAGTGCCCAACTAAATGGAAACTAAATTGAAAACCTGCTAACCTGAACAAGCTGAACCACACCCAAACATGTCTTCTTATGGACTGCTGCTCTCACTGACTACATTCAAAAGGGACATTTCTTCTTGAAAACACCAAAATCAACTTTACGTGGATTATTTCTTTCCTAGAATTCCACGATATTTGGACAGTTCCATTAAAATGGAGCAAGAACTAAGGTACACCCAGAAGCTCTAATTCAGAGCACTCAGTTTTTACCTTCTCATCTACGCTAATCTAGCCAAGTGAGCTTACAAAAAACACGTGGGCACTTCACCTACACCTGTACCACTGGCCTCATGTTTAACAAGACACCAGGGGTTTTAGTGATGGTCTATGTTTGCCAGTGCACACTGTCTTTTTCTTCTCCAACCCTCCCATAAATGACTCTGTATCTTTCCTGTTCTCCTATCAGACCACTCTTCTTCCGCTGCCCACAGAGGAGGTGTCCTGCTAGACAGCAAAGGGCAGATTTTCATCAAGCTACCTGAAGGCATCTAAAAACTTTACTCTGAGGTTATCTGTTTTGGTGAGCATTGAGCACACATGGAAATATTTCTAGTAATGCAAAGCTACTAACTCGTCTGCCCCACTTTCCTCCTAAGATAGTGGGACCCATGTCCCATGCTGCGTGGAACAGAACATTTCTCCTGCCTCACGCCAGCAACTGCCACAGCCAGTATATATCCCATAACACTGGTGTTTCATGTCTTTATTTTCCTTCAGAAATAAAGATATTTCAACAACATGAACATCTGGACTAGAACTGTGTAATTGGAAAATCTGGGAAAGATTTAATTTCTGCTTGGCTAGATGCTTCCCAAGATACTGTGATTAGTTTCTGATTGGTATTTCTCTGGGGAAACACACCATCTTTCATCTTCCTAAGTCCTTTCATTTGACAGACTGAGTCACAGTCAAGAAATTACCTGATGATTAGTTGTTCCAGAACTTGATAGTTATTGCCTATGTAGGGTTTCATCTACAGCTGAATTACACCAACAACTTCCTCTTGCCATCAAACTTCCACATCCTCCCGCCATACCAAAAACAATGTATATTATTCAAAGCACAGTTTTCTAAGAAGATGGAACAGGAAGTCCACAAAACCTGTTAGGAAGTTTGACTACTCTTGATGTATTTGTACACAGACTGTGATCAAATATTACAACGATAGGCATCAATACAGGGTCTAAAAAGTTATTAGCAAGGTCTGCTTATATCCCCATTACTAATTTACACAGGTGTAGTGGTAATACAACTATTCCCTGTAGTACCATTTAGCATGTTATGATAATATGGCATCTTCCCCATATTCATCCAGCAAAAGGAATCTTTTGGGAGCCCGCTGACTGTTGTGTTCTCTCAGTGAATTATCAACAGTTTGTCAAACCATCACTTCTCTTTCACAGCTCTTTTTTTTCTTCCCACTGGCCTCCAAATGACACTTTCCTTCCGCATTGCTTAAAATGTCCATGCAAAATCCATGACCCAGTCTAACTCCTGCCTTCCGTTCATGGAGTTCACAGAATGTCATTGAGTACATTTTCTCACCTCTTTATTCATCACCTTCACTATCTAGACTGTGTATGCCTTTCTCTGAAGAATGCATGTACGCTTCCCCGTGGTATCTAAGCTGATTTTGATTCAGACTTATCACCAAGTGAAAGCAGAAAGTTTAGGACATTGGTGAACTCCTCAAACCACTTTATTTTCACGTATTCATAATTGCCTAATGAGTGGCAGATATGACTGTGTTTTGTGAAATTTGTCAGTAATTATGAATGTAACTTTAAATCTGGTAATTGATTCTATGTTGCTGCATTCTTTGTTCACATACGCTGAAGTGCAGAATGGGGGGGGAAAACACAAAATTAGCATACAAAAAAAACCCTGTCTCGTTCATTTAATTTTCCAGCCTCCTTCCCTGGAATCTCCTTGATTACATTTTCCACTGTTCAGAGATCAAGGCTTAGGCATTGTGTAAGTCCCATTAATCCTACTTTGCAAGCTTACATAGTGCAAAACCTCTGTGTGGCTTTATCCTCAGAAATGCACACAGAGATAATAGTCACCTTTCATGAATTTCTCTCACGCCATTACTAGGCACTACTTTCACTCCTTTCTCATTTATCTTTGCAGGGATTCGGGCGTTATTTCTTATTTGCTCATTTTGTGGAGAGCACAAGTTCCTCTGTTACTGCAGTCCGTGAGACTGGAGACTTGCTTTATTTCATGCGATCTCCCTCAACAATTCAAAATGATTCCAGATTTCAAGCTGAAAAATATATTGCTAATTTTCCCAGTCAATCACTGCTGAAAAGCTGCATGTATATGCTTCAGCTTCCTCAGCTGAAAAAGGAAAATCCCATTTGAAATTTCCTAATGATAAGGAATCAATTACTATTTCTATCTTATTTCTTGTTAGCTGGAAAAACTAAATGTCTTTATTACACTGAAAACCCGAAGTCGTTGTTCTACAGTACTTTTATAATCACTTAAGAGCATCTGTGGTGTAAGACACCTCCAACAACACTGTTTAGTCACACTGGCAAGGAGTCAATCTAAAATTATAAATTTTTTCACCTACTTCTCATGTTTCCTATATTTCTCTCAACTACTATGAGGAAACGACATAATTCATTTACCCCATGTGTTCTTGCTGAGATGTATTCTATAGAATTCATCTAAGCCCTAGAATGAGGGCTCCTTGAGGCATCCTTAAAGACTGAAAAAGCAATCTGAACATTGAAAAAGCACATCAGAATGTGACTAAAAACTGTTGATAGCCGTTCAGCCGAGGCAAACAGAGCTGACAGATGAAGTAAAACTTTTAAAGCAGGCTGCAGGACAGGGAGTCTGGGAAAGAGTTCACAACCAATTAAAGCCAATGGACATCACATAGCACAAAGTGAGTATGTGGCTGTCTCCAGTTAAACAAAGATCCAATCTGGACGATGTGTTTGATGTCAGCTTCTCTTAAAAATGGCATTATTGCTACCCACACTGCAACTGTAGCTTGGTTAAATATGGCAGCCAAAATATTTCTACTGACAGACATGCCCAACTTTGGCTTTAGAGCAATGGACCATATTCTGCTTGTCAAACAGAACTGGAATATTTTAGACTGCAATGGACCATATTCTGCTTGTCAAACAGAACTGGAGTATTTTGGACTCTAAACATAGGATTTTGAAAACTTGGGCATGACTAATGTGATCAAATGCCTACCCATTTTACACTGAGTTAACTATATTGGCCATCCTGTACTCAAACAACTTTCACAGCAAAATGTCAAACAATAAAATCAAATGCCGAGACAAAAGCCTCAGAGGGTGCCAAGAGAAGAAAAGCAATTAAGGTTAATATTAATTATATGACCACTGCATTACAATTATATTAAAGGTTTATAAATAGCACAACAGTCTGCAAGACCAAAAGAACTCCAATGCAAACATTACATGCCCGCTTAATCCTCATAAAAGTGGGATTACATATTATCTGATGGACTCCTTATGTAAGCTATTTGCAATAGTAGTGACATAGTTGTACCACAGTGAATGCGCAAATAGATATTTTATCAAGTGCTGACTGCTACTAATGACAGGAAAATTTCTGCTTCAGTTCCACCTTCTCTCAGCCGGACTGCTGCGCTAACTGTAAAAGGTGCTTTTCTGAAAACTTTGTTAAGAGCAAAGTGGTGCAGTGTAGAAAAATAAATAGACACCTCACTAAAACACCTTATACTCCATGACATGCTTAAACTTGCACATACACCCATCAGAAGGCCTCAAGTCACAGGGATCCTTATGCAAGATTAAATCAAATTAATTGATTAGGGCTGAGTGTTGAGAATTTCTGAAAGTAATGAAAAACTGCTAAAGACCTGCACACTTTTGAGTCACTAGTTTAAATCTATGAGCGGTAAACAGCTACACCCATCAGCATTAATTTACTAGGTAAAAAGCAGGTTGCGTTCTCCATTGCCATGTCCTAAGTTAAGACCACCCATGGACATGACAAGGGAGGACACCTACTCCTGCAACAGCCCTTGCACAGGGTAACGGGTACTCTGCTCCACAGAGGCTTCAAACAGCAAAACTATTCAGTTCCCCACAAAATGCTAATCTGGCATTTATTTGGGTGAAAATAACTTGGAAGGCACATTTCCATGCTCCCAAGCCATAGACGTTCCAAACAGCTTCTGCTCCAAAAATCTGCCACGCTATTTAAGCACCCACAGACTACACCCGTACCTGAGTGACTACTACCAGGGACCCTGCTGATGCTCCCATTCTCAATCAGACTCTCCTTGGCCCAGAACAATTGCCACAGACACTTTAGCTAAAAATTCCGCACCATGACTTTGCTGCACGTGCCTCTCTGGCAAAGGCACGACTTTTTGTGACCTGGCATCATGTAGCTCCATTTCACTGTATTTACATTCCTCCCAAAGCCAAGTGCTTTAATTTCCCCTCCAAATGGCAGCCCCTTGTTAACTTGGATATTACAGTAATAATCACGTATGCGTATGCCTTATTTGCATAATGGCACAGGCCAGTCTAATGTGTTTAGACGTTTCCAGGAGTGGATTAGTGCACAGATGGAGCAGCATATCTATAGTTGTTGTTAGACCTCAGTTCTTTCAAAGCACCTGCATCTAGGTCCATATAGGAACTGAACTGGGTTTCACGCTTTCAGCTCTTCCTCCACCCATTTTCATTCCCGCATAAGGAATCTGCCCATCCTCCTGTCCCTCTTCTGAGACCCATCATCTTCTTCCCTCACTTCAGTCGGAATGACAGGATTAGTTGGCATAATCACAAACACTCCAGAGAACGCTACTTAATGTTCTTAAGCTAAGTCCTTAGCGTTAGTTCAGCAAAAGGTTTTTAACACAGACAGCAAGGTAAACACATTTTTGGAAATCTTGATTAAAGTCAGTTATGCAAATTGTCCTTCCAAATTTGTTATATACTGACTCTCAACATTCATTATCAAATAGCATTTAATCAAAAACTAATCTAAAAAAAAAATGAAGTGCTACCAATAGAGTTGGAAATTTTCAAAAGACAACTTTAAATAGAAACCTATGTACACTTAACATCATGGCCCTGTCCTCAAGGCTGCCAGACGTTACTATTATCCACTGTACATTCCCAAACAATACAGGACTTCATGTCTAAAGTCAGTTCAGGATTTAAAATAATTAAAAATGTAAAAGTAGCTGGAGCAGATTTTCACAGATTCTGCTTTGTCATAGTTCATTTCTCCAGAGTGCATCTGTTGATGCTCCAACCCAGTCACAGAAAAACAGTAAGCTGGAGTTCATAGCAACTGTTAATGGGACCATTCCTTGTTTGTTTGGAAACTACATCAATGAGAGAAAGCCTTAGAGTCACTGATAATACAAAAAAATATCCTACATATTAAACCTATATTAACGCTCCTATTGCCTTCAAGGGGACCTTTCCAGACATTAGGCTCAGATTTCCCATGCTTCTGCAACCAGCTGTGTTTGTCTGTATGGGGCTGTAGTGTGTGCCAGTCTCCAGGAGAGCTGTAATACTTTCACCTTACTGATATGTCAGCCAACTCACTTTTTTTCCTTTTCCGTTGTCTACCACTATCTTTGTATGCAAACCAAGAATCAGAAAGTACAGTTAAAAAAAAAAAGATTGCATTTCTAGTTATTGCCTATTAGCATCAAACCTGCACAAGGCAAAGTACAGTTCTGCAATTTCAATCGCACAGAAAAGAAATAGGTACATCTTTAAATGTAACTCATTTCATTACCAAAGATCTCAGAAATGACTGGAATGGGTTAAACAGCATTAAGACTAAATGCTTAATGAATTTTATGAAACCTTTTCTCAGCTTTTTTCATTTTTTTCAAGCTCTTGAAAACCTGAGAGAAAAATGCTATTTTGCATTGATAAATTCTTGAATTTTTTTTCAACTTGGTATTAGCAAATACCTTGTTTTCGTCAGCTTCAGAGATGCAGCATGGACATTTAGTAGAATTAAAAAGGAACAGTGGACTTAACAATGGTCAGACTTGACAGATAAGAAATCTGGGGTGTGGCCTTGGCAAGAACAAGGACTGTCTTTCCTGTGGAAAAATCTAGTTTTGTTAGAGGGAACTTTATTGGGATTGAGAAAATGAATCGACCTGTGATCACGTTGCCTGTGATCACATATCACCTTAATACACGGGGAATACTTCAGCGTTTCCATGAGAAATGTGAGGAGCAAATAACCGTAACACTAGAAAGGTGTTTTGAAGACATAAATAACTTTATTATAATACTGAATCATATTGAAAAGTCAAATTAGTTTCTCCTTCCACCTCCCTCTAAATTCTGTTTTTCTAAGAGCTAAAACAATGGGACTAAGTATCTTGAGAGAGAGAAAAAAGAAAAAATTTGCCCTTGAATATTGAATAAACATCAGTAACAGTACGAACTTTTCCTGCAGGACACAATCCTGACTATGAAAACAAGGCATAGCCCATACTGCCAACAGCTCCAGGTCAGAGCTCACAAAAATCTAGCCAGAAGTGCAGAGACACACCTGAAAGAGAAGCCTGACAGGACAATGACTCATTTATTTTAGTTTTCCCTTACTCTCACCTCATCCAGAAGACACATCCAGTGTCTTCTCTCTTCTCTTACACTTAAATTGCCAGATCCTGCAGAATGGAGGACTGTCTTTTGTGTGTACAGTAACTAGACTGATGGCTCTTCATAACACCAGGGTTTTAAAGGTACCTTAATACAAATAATTAATAGCAATAACAAGTACAGCTACTTAAATACAGTTGCTTACCACGTCTACCTACTTCCAAGTCAATCATGGTCTGCTAAGAACTGCACNAGGAGGGGGAATACAAATGGCTGTCATTCTCCAAGGGAAAGAGTTTTTCTGTTCCACAAAATATTTTATTTCAACAACCACCTTAGGATTTTATTTAACAGATCTTGATATCCGTCCACACAGGTTTAGAAGAGGTTAGACTTCAAAACGTGGAATTTTATTGGAAAGAACGAAGGACTGGGTTCTTGCTGTCCATGATCAATTGTCAGCAAGAAAGAATGATTGGGACTTGCTTTAAACAGTACTGGTAAATAGCTTCCCAGATGATCAAAGACTGTTGCAAGGTACACACAGACCAGTTTTCAGAGTACAGCAGAAGCCAAGGTGAGGATTTCTAATCTGTTTGCCCACACTGTAAGAATCAACCTGTTACTTCCACTGAGTTTTCGCAGGACTCAAGATGTCACACTGGAAACAGGAGCAAAGGTGCAAATGTGTGAATCAAGATGGTTGAACAGATACATGAAAATGAGGATGCGATTTCTTTATTTCTATTTCTATTTTAATTTTCTATTTTTTAAAATGTATCCACTTATTCCCACATTTCTTCATAGCAACTCTGCAATAAAATACTGCAAAATTAGTAAATGAAAAATTTGTGGTTAGGCACTTAAACCATACTAACAACTTTATACATACAGAGCCACAGAAGAGCATGGACAAGATTTACACATTCTGAACTCATATTCTACTACTATTAAAAAGCCTGTCTAAGAACTTCACAACCACCATATGCAAGATTGTCAACTCTTCTATGCTATACTCAGATTTGATTTCTCACTTAGGTGCCTTGAGGATCTAACAAAGCTTCTGGATATGGATGGAAATATCTACAAAACAAACTCCCCTTTTACAAGCCTGTAAAATGTGCCTAGAGAGGATGCTGCACGTCAGTGAATAGGAATATAACCTGAAGAAACATCTTAAGGAAATAATACCTGAATTTACATCTGTTTGTCAAAGTAATAATGATATAGGGAGAAGCATGCCAGTTCATCTTCCCTACCTTCAATGCATCTGAAGTACTCCCTCACTAGAAATAACAGGTATGTGCCTATTTTCCAGATGAGTTAAGCATATTTTCTTGCTTTGCTTTCAGGATAAGAAAAAAAAAAAAAAGAAAAGAAAAAAGAATCTGATAATTGAAACCAGGCATTTTCTGCCCCAATTTATTACATCAAACAATGCTGTCACCATAATACCATTCTAACACTACTATATATAAGCATATAATGGCCATCAGAAATAAGCAAGATAAAAAAGCTCTTCTTCACCATAATAGCTTATGATAATGCAGAACAACAAACCTAATATCTTCAGATTTTATTCACCTGTTAGGGAAGAAGATCTAGATGCCAAACAATTTTAAGGAATTTTAATGAAATGTCATCAATTACAAATAAAATGAAATCTGGGAAACCAGTCAAAATTATACTTGAAAAAAGTTTACATAAACTTTTTCCAGCGCAAACAGGGGAGTATCAGAATCTTCATTTCCAAGCAGAAAGTTAGAGAAATCATTTCAACAAGTAGTAGGAAAAAAATACTAGTCAGCTATTCCATACAGGAAGGCTTAGGATGGTCAACTACCCTCCCAAACAAATGGACAGAGCTTTCTCCTTGGTGGAAACTGGTACCAAATAAACCCCCCCAAAAAAGCCAAAAGTTAGTAAAAACACTCTTTGTATTGGCAAAGATGCAGAACAGTGATACAGAGACACAAGAATCACTGTAGATAGAGCACTGTGTCCGTTACAGTGAAGAAAGCAAGTAGCAGAAGCTCCAAATAAAGAGGACTGCAATGATTGTTTTGAAAGGAACAGATGAGGAAAACATAAGAAAGGACAGTTACATCATATCTGCTGAGATTTCAATTTTAAAGTTGTGCCTCACATGGGACAAAGGGGCCATTATTTGAAGCCGAATATATTTTATGAGCTGACAGATGTAGAAACAGTGATCAATAACAGCCTGGAGGTCTATACATCACACTTCAGATATCTGCAAGTGATGGATAAGAGAATCAACCACGCAGTAGAAGGTTTTATTCACTACACGTTTCCACTGAAAAATTTTCAAACTTCTGCAGTCCAAAAGACTGAAAGCCACTGGTTTAAACCATTATCTTTACAAAAAGACACATAAAGGATAACAGTTTACATCATTTTATATTAATCTCACTGAATCAACTTCACTCATATTTTACCATCCCTTCCTCAGACTGCCAGAGAAATGAGATCACATTATTGACCGTTGTGTGGCGGGTTTTTTTCAGTATTTTATTTACTGAGTTTCAGCCTTCCCACCCTTCCCATTTTTTCACATGACATAGGCACCGTCAGAGAACTGGATGTGTGCCTTCTTTTACACTCCCATGGCTCCTACCAGTGTCCCCCCTAGGCCAACTTTCCACCCAAATGGCCCTTGTCAATGTGGCGATCCTGTTATGAGTAACAGTATGTCGGGTGCAAAACGGTCTTTGAAAACTGCACAGGTCTCAACAAGCCACGAATCTCACTTGGCTGGTTGGTTGGGTTTTGGTATTTTGCTCTGCCCAGATCCATGAAGATCTTTCTGCATCCAGCTTGTTACTTTTCTGTGACCTTATCCAAAAACTGTGGGTTTAGGGTATTCAGCTAAAGTCAAGTTCTCCTCTTTTCAGAACACGTGCCCATTACAGACCATTGTTACTGGTACTACAGAGATTTGCAAGATCTAAAGAGGAAAAGCTCCAGGCAGAAACTAGAACATCAGCCACAAGCTGATGATTTGGCAATGTGCTCCTGGTTGCAGGACCCAAAAAAAAAAGAAAACAAAACCAACCCCAAACAAATAAACAAAAAAAAAACCTACACTCCAATGCTGCAGGTGCAGAGTGACATTAGCACATCACTGGCAATAACATATTGAAATTAACGCATAGCCATGTGAATGACGACATATCCCAAGTGATTTTTGTAATTGTAAATAGAACCCGATTTTTTATTATTATTATTTTGCACCCACCTAAGCAAATTCTGGTGAAAACAGCATTACTAAAGTCAGGGTTGTAACTTATTGGAGACTGGAACACTGCCAATTTGTCCACTCCCAGCTGTCTGAAAGCCAAAATATTCATACATAACATATGTTAATGTTTTATTTGCACTGTAAATAAACTAAAATATTAATACATTGCAGGTATTTTATATTTTGTGAATTCCCTGGTAAGAATATAATGAAAAAGGAATAGAAAAGAATAGGTTCTTTTCCCAGCCAGCCTCGACAAAATAGGTTATAAGAAGAGCAGGGGAGAGCAGAGCACAGCCTACAGCAAAATTTCCCATGTAAAGAATATTTTTAATTCTCTACCAATAAAATTACCAATATTATGTTTCCAATTTCTTCTTTAGTGCTGATTGCTATACATTCAGTGTAATGTATTTTAATGAATAAGGATTTTCTTAAGCTCACTTTATTTTATAATTCATTCCTCAGGCACACAGTAAGACTAAAACTAGGTGACTTTACCATTAACTGGAATTCTCCTCATCTACTGATATATAGCCTCCAGATCTAGAGTCTTCCAGTGGAATTCCATAATGCATGGGGTCCAGAACCGCTAAAAAGCAACTCGCCTTGGAGGGAGCTGCACTTTGATGCATGAAAAGTCTGACTAAGGCACAGTGCGCCGACCCCCCCAGTCCTCCTCTGCTAATGCAGAACAGTGACATTAAAAGGACGGGGGAAGGAGGGAAGGAAACGTAGAAGCAAAGTATTCTGAGAAGTCCAATTACCGTAAGTTGTATTTCAATTTACTGTAAGGCTGTATTTTAATTTACACAGAACAACAGAGATACGAGGAATGAGTTTCCTGCTCAGAAGGGAACTGTTAGTGAAAAGACTCAGTGTTTCCCTTCTGATGGAGGTATGCTGCCCAGCTTACACAGAACAAAGGTCACTGGAGACTACAGGATCTGCACCAAAAGGCCCCTGACAATTCTGCCATTAAATATATAACAGATATAAACCAAATATATTGCTGTGGTATAACAGTAGTTTGAAAATTTCTGTGGCTTTACCATGGAAAATATAACAGAGACTGTGCAGCTAGGGTCAAGGATGAGATTGGCATTGCCTACCAAAACCAAGGGGTGTCTTTCCACTGTCTTCAGCTGGCTTTGAGTTCAGCACAGGAAAGGCCCCACAACATTCTTAGAGTGTCTCAGCACTCAGCTTCCTGAGATGTTACAATTCCCGCAGAAGAGAAGGCTCTGAGGAGATCTTCCCAATGTGTGCAAACACCTGATGGAAGGGAATGAAGAAGAGGGAGCCAGACTCTTCTCAGTGGTGCCCAGTGACGGGACAAGAGCCAACAGGAACGAATTAAAACACATGGAATTCCATTTGAACACAACAAAGCACTTTTCTACTGTGAGGGTGACCAAGCACTGGCACAGGTTGCCCAGAGAGGTTGTGGAGTCTCCATCTGTGCAGATATTCAAAAGCCATCTGGACACAGTGCTGGGCAACTGGCTCTAGGTGGCCCTGTCTGAGCAGGGGGATTGGACCAGATGACCTCCAGAGGTGCCTTCCAACCTCAACCATTCTGTGAGATTCTAAGATTGTAGCAGCTATGCTGGATTCACAAATGATACATGCATCAATTATGCTTTTCCACTATAGCTTTGTAAATCTAAAATTGCTCCACATTGACTTTATTGACCTATGTGAGTTCAAGGGTACACGTTCTCCCTTCAAAAATACTTTAGAAAAATATTTGTGTCCTATTTATAAATGAATATAAATACTGCCTTTTTTTTGAAGACACAGAGTTGCTGAATTAATAAAATGGTATAAATGGGCAGTACAGTGTAATTCATCTCAGTAGTACAAGTATGTACATAATGCTTTTTACCTGTCATTATAATGTGATACTATTATTGTACGTGATTCAAAAAGCCTGAGAAATAAGGGTCATGTGAATCATTTCAGCATAGAAAATCCCGAAAGCAGAGGCTGAATGGACACTATTCTGCTAAATGCTAAATAACATTCACAAGTTCTGCATGCTGACTACAAGAAGCTATAATAAATAACACGGGTCTAGGAAATAATCCAGCGCTGGCTATACAGCTATATTCCAGATACCTTTTAGTACTATTATAAAGTAGGCTGATTTATTTGATTTTATATTTAAAAAAATCTCAAAATAACAAATTTATGCTTTACTTGAACTTGTATCTTTAAAAAGCCATATATACACTTTTATAATAAAAAAGCAACTAATCTTTTGCATTAGCCAGAATGTTGCTGCTTCTTTACATTCTACGGTATGCATTTTTTTAAAAAAAGCTATGACAAATGACTAATCATTGCTTCACTGCTAAAAACTGCCTCCTTTTTCTCCAGTACCGATGCCTGCTCTGTCGTCCCTGAGCCTGCGGACTGCCCCGCAGCCCTGAGACCCCATGTCCCCACCAGCCTGCTGGAGCTGCTCCCTGGTTGCCAGACCGCCCCTTCCTCTGATTTACTGCAAGGATAAGATGGCCTGTTCAGTCAGCGCTCACTAATCCTGTCATTCCATCATTCCTCTGAGCTGCAGCCTCTTCTCTGTGCCACACTGAATGCAGGAGAAGCCCCTCCGGCACTTGGGCTAACGAGGCGAGGGCTGGCGTGCCGCGCTGCCACCGATGCACGTCACCTAAGGTGAGACAGTACCACTCTTGCAGCCCTGAACAAAGGCGGCAATTTTGTGAAAAGACAAACTTAGTGAGCAGCACAGGCTTAAGTCCGTAATGCTTCAATCCACCTGGACAAATGATGAATTTCAGAGGAAGCTTAATCAATATTCCTTAGGTTTCTAGATAAGAATTTTGCACTCTTGCTGATGGTCAATTGCTGTGCAAATGAGAGGCAGATGGGCTTTCACAGCTCCTTCTTTCTGTGTCAGTAGGGTACAAGTGCTGGAGCTTGCAGGAGACTGTGTAGCTTTGAGGAAAAATCAACGCATCATGAAAAGCAAAAGGGAAAATCCCCTTAATTAATTATAAAATTAAAAGTTTCTGTAAACTAGCAAGATAGATCACTGCATCAGAAACCCATCCAAGTTATAAGAGCTACCATGTCCAGATTTGTGTTTTAATTTTGTTCAAAAATCCTTCCCAAGTTATATAACTCCATCTATATGCTCTCTCTCCAGCCTGCTAGCAACAGAAGTGTGAGCTGATCCAACACAGCCCTATGCTTCTCACAGTTGCTTAAAATACTTGTGTTAGTGTGGATTTGGCTACAGTGCACCAGAAAACCAACAAATGTCCCGTTTCAGACAAAAAATAAGCACATGGAAAAATCACAGCCTGCAGGTTTGAACATAGCGGCTCAGCCATTAACCTCCACTGAGATCTGTTGGGGTAGATTTAAATAGTTTGGGATTAGTTCTATAAGTACCTGCAATGTCACTGGGAAGAGGACAGCGATAAGAAGAGAGCAATCTCTTCCTGGAGATCAGTCTTTGATGATGGGAATTATTACTGCACCAGATACTGGTACAAATATCACTTCTGGCCTTAAAAAAATGAAAATCAGCTACTTTGTTAAAAATACACTGGCTCCATTTAAGAAAGGACATATATCACGTAGCTATTGGAAGTGATGCCTTAGTGTTAATACACCGACTATAAAAATGTTACCATAAAAAGATTTGCTGACCAAGTAGCAATTGTCTCAGCTACTAAGACATTGGCAGTCTTTCCCCAATTCACTTAAAATAAATGAACTCGTCCTTGTACTTCTTAAGACAAGTTCGTGGTCTAAACCAATACTTTACAGGGTCAGCAGGGGGAGCTGAGCCTCTCCCCGATTTGTATCAGTACCTATCACCACACAATGCATTTTTCTCTGCAGAGGAGAAAGAATTTAATGATCTCTTGCACATACCTTCTCAGATAGGTTTAAAATTGCATTAGGAATAGAAAAGAAAGTGATCTCTGCTTCTCACCTCCAATTCTCCACAGAAAGCTCCCATTGATCTACGATGCATGCTTTAATAGCTGGATGGAATTTTGTGTTGAATGGCTTGTCTGTAGTTGAAACATATATCCAACACACTGGCCAATTTATGTACCTTGGAAGATCATTGCTTCTTTTAGCCCGCTACAGCAAATACAAAACACAATGATAATTTGCATGCACTGCCATTCCTCATGTTAGCAGCATCGTCCTTCACACGAGGCAAAACAGAACAAATTGTCTGAATGTCCTCAAATAAAGGTACAGAGTTAGGGGAGAAGGTCAGGATTTGTTATTTTTGTTTTCTTTTGGCTCACAAGAGCCAAAGTCAAAGCGATATTGGTAAAAAAAATTCTACAACATTCCTTACCAAGTGTTCTTCCCTGAACCAAACATTAAAAAAAAAAAAACATGAAGAGTCAGTTGTGCTGAAATTCCTAAAGTGTCATCAAATAAGATAGAACAAAGCTGGGCTGGGCTGAAGTTCAGTTCCTAGGGCTTGGCAGAGTGGTAGGCTCCCATGATTCTTTTAGAGTAACTGCTTAATGTCAGGACCAGGCTTAAAAATCCAGCGCTTTCCATACCTATCTGACACACCTGATATTCATTATAGTAAGTGATGGAAAGATTAACCTCACAACTTTAGCCATCTAAAAGTTTGGTATCTATTCTAATTGCCTGGGCTCCCTATATAGTCCATGGAAAGAAATGTCCACCTCCAATGGCAATTCATCCCATCTCTTTCAGACCCTTCTCAGCACCAAGTGCCCTCTGCAGGTGCCAGTCTGCTCCACTGGCTATCAAGAGAGCCTAACTGGTGATGTCCATACTAGCAAATGAAACCGGATGGGTACATCAAACAGTAAATGACAACAGGCTTGAAAAGGCTTGATTACAGTCTGTAATCCTCCACGTAGTTTGAACGTTAGCACACTTCACGGCACCATTTTGGTTTGTACCAGCCAACATGCTCTGACGCAATGCCAGGCATGGCTCAGGGGACAGGGATGATTAGAGGCCGTTCCCAGTTTGCAATCTGGATGCAGATAGTCTGTTGAGAGGGAAGGGGTAGAGAGCTTCGCCATGTAGATGTGAGCTGCAAGTGCCACCTAGCCCCAGGGCCACTGGACTGTGCCTGTCCTATTTTATTTACTAGTATAAATACAGATTATATTCCCAAATTCTACATGTCTGAAGTTATGTGGAATTAATCCGATCACTATTAAAAAAACAAACAAAGAAAAAAGAAAAAAAAACTGTGAAGCCTGTTTTCTGGTCACTGCAAAAGCTTTAAGTGCTGTACATTTTTACTCTCCTATACCACCTGTCATTAAATCAGACACCACTCTTTGTATTTTCAGTGGCTTTGTTTGCACACCAGCAGAATAAAGGAAGAAGTGCAAAGGGAAGCACTCCCCCCTAGATGAGACACAGTAACAAGGCTGCCGTAGCTACCACTGCCTGGGCAGTTCTACTCCTGACAATTTGGCAGAAACAGCCCATCATCTGGTATGTATTGAGACTACAAATACCAGGAAGGAAACAGAGATACCCATACATGACATCCAGCTGAGTGGTACAGTTGACACGCCTGAGGGATAGGATGCCATCCAAAGGGACCTGGACAAGCTCAAAAAGTGAGACCATGTGAACCTCACATGAGGTGCAAGGTCCTGCATGTGGGCTGGGGCAGCCCCCGGTATCTATACAGGCTGGGGGATGAAGGGGTTGAAAGCAGCCCTGCCAAAAAGGACTTGGAGGTACTGGTGGATGGAAGGCTGAACATGAGCCAGCAATGTGTGCTTGCAGACCAGAAAGTCAACCATATCCTGGGCTGCATCAAAAGAAGCATGGCCAGCAGGTCGAGGGAGGTGATTCTGCCCCTCTACTCTGCTCTGGTGAGACCCCACCTGGAGTACTGCATCCAGCTCTGGAGCCCCCAGCACAGGAAAGACACCGACCTGTTGGAGTTGTTCCAGAGGAGGGCCACAAAGACGATCAGAGGGATGGAACACCTATCCTATGAGGACAGGCTGAGAGAGTTGGGGTTGTTCAGCCTGGAAAAGAGAAGGCTCCAGGGAGACCCTATTGCAGCCTTCCCGTACTTAAAGGGGGCTTATTAGAAAGATGGGGACAAACTTTTTAGCCGGGCGTACTTTGATAGGACAAGGGATAATGGTTTTAAACTAAAAGAGGGCAGATTCAGACTAGATATAAGGAAGAAATTTTTTACACTGAGGGTGGTGAAACACTGGCACAGGTTGCCCAGAGAGGTGGTAGACACCCCATTCCTGGAAGCATTCAAGGTCAGGTTGGACGGGGCTCTGAGCAACCTGATCTAGTTGAAGATGTCCCTTCTCATTGCAGGGGCGTTGGACTAGATGACCTTTAAAGGTTCCTTCCAGCCCAAACTATTCTATGGTTCTGTGATTCTATGTTCTATCTTGAAACAAATACTGAACTCAGCTAAAGAATGGTGTATTAGGCATCACTTTTTCTCAGCATTTATGATAGATTGTTCAATACTAAGGATAGTAGCTCCTTGAGCAACACACCCTAATTAGCTGCTTTCCCAACTATAAGCCATCTGTGTTCGCTCCACATAATATAGTCAGATGCCACATTCCCTGATATTTTTCTAAGAATTAAGAACAAAAAGTTATTCTCAGAAATCGCCCAAATGAAGGAATTCAGCTCTGACTGCTCGAGCAAGAACTGTGGTCACTGAGTACACTGACCACAGCCAGCTCAGACCTTGAGCTGAAGATGCCAAGCAGGCAGGATACAGCTAGCACATACACACGATCTCAGCGATAGCTCAGCATTTTCACCAAAATGACCTGGAGAATAAGTGAGGGTCCTGCAGTCTCCGTTGCCTCTTACTGCCACAATGGAATGTAACTACCTTGCCAATGGGACTCCAATTTACACTCTCTGTCCTTTGGTTTGACTTCTTTTGAAAGGCACTTTAAATAACCTAGATTAAATTAGGAATTTAATTTAAAAAGAAATTCCTACTTTTATTTTTTGATCTAATAATTTTTCTGGTAGTTCGTCAAGAGAGTTATATGTGTGCATGTTAGTTACAAAATGAATTATGTACTGGCATCAAATTAAGAACGCTGGAAGCTAAAAAGCTTTTGATAACATTAAGAATATAAAAAAAAAGCAATATCAGAGTAAACTTCACAGTGTGCTGTACCAGAACTGTATGTTAATTGGAAGGAGAAGTAGTAACGCTGTATGACAAGGTCAGTGTCCATATACTCATTCACATTTCTTGACCTTTGTCAGGACACCCAACAAAAACAACTTCGTAAGAAGTCTTATGATGCGAGTGCTTCCCCATTAACATCTGGATGGAAAATTCCCAACTCAGTTCACAGGGAGTACATTACAAAAACATACTTGAGAGGAACAGGTTTTCAAACACTGCCAACATGGTCAAAGATTCCAACAGAGGCTTGAACTCCACACATCTCACATCCCTGAATTACCAATTCCCTGAGCCATCTAATATGCATGGAAATTCTGTGTAGCTGGTTAAAAAGAAAAAAAAAGTATTTGAATTCTCATTTCCTCTCAATTAGAATTAATCTACTTGAGTAAGTTAATAAGGTTTCATAAAATGGGATGGTTTGTGTAACTTCTAACACAATTAAATATTAATAAACTCCTGTGGGAGCAAGATCAATGGAGTACAAAATGTCTTCCTGAATTTTATCTTACATGTCATTTTAACCAGTTACATATTTCTCTATAGTCTGTAAGAAGTTTTATACAGCAGCAGAAGAGTTATGAAACCACACAGAAAAATCTCAGCATTTACAGAATAAAGAAGTGTGTGCATCTCATGCTCAATTTCAGAATGGATTCCACCATAGTCTGAAATAAATCACATCACATCACACATGCGATACACATCCGTAAGCAACCTGAAATATTATATATAGTCCGACTAGATCGTGATTAACCTAAAATTCCCGTTCTCTGGCCCTAGTTGCAACAAAACCACAATGCTATAAAACCAGAAGGTAATCACCTATCTTAAAATGACAATATTAAATTACTTCCATCCAGTTTCCTGTATAATTCTGTCTGACCTTTTGTGAAAGAACATTTCTAGGTGTCTGGGGTTTGCTGGTCTCTTGGGTCTAGTATGAGTTTTCTCTTCCCTTAATTACAGAAGAAGAATCATAAATTTCAAGCTCCGTTTCTAGCATTACAACATAAGGTTGAAAGTACATTCTTCTTGCAATAGAGGTGTTAGAAACACTGGTCAAAACAAACACAAGGCAACTGTTCTGGAATTTCTAGCAGTTTGGTCTAAAAGATAGACTATGGAAGTCTGCAGAAAGTTTTTTAAATATTTTTTTTCTTTTTAAACATTGATGAGAAATAGCTATGCTTCAAAAAAAAAACCAAACACATAACCAAAATGAAACAAAATATCCGCACCTGAAAAACGAAAATGTTCTGGTTATCAAATTTTCCAAAATATTTCAGGGAAGTCTAAGTTCCTCAATTCCTCAACTCAAATATTTAATTCCCTGACCAGTTCTTTCACTGACATGTTCACAAAAAGGTTCATTTTCTTTACAGATTTCAAAATATTCATTAGAAGGAAGCACCACCATAAAACTTACATTGACATTCTTTGCAGCACTTGCCATCCACATAGGCCAGGGCAGAGTTAAGCGGGCAGTCAGAGTGTGGGCAAATCAAAGCTTCGCACTGCACAGTACCGTTCTAGAAGAATAAAAGGTGCTTAACTGATAGTTATATTTAGCAAAAGCAGAGATGTTCTCAAACACAGGAACTCAAAAATCTATTTTTAATGCAATGAATTCTCTAACCTCACCCAAAAAGACATTCTAACACGGTTCTTTTAATAACTACAAGAAGAGAAACTATGCCTTTAGAATATTACACATACAATCTTTTAGACATGTATGATGTGTTCTTTGAGATGATAACGATCAAATTTTTTTTAAAGGCATATCTATGTGGAGGTAAAACATTCTGCCAATCAGCAGCAAACTGACAGATTAGTGTGAAATAACAACCTCACAGAACAATACTCTGCCTTCTGATTTTTACATGAGACAATACATTTCTAAAAGGTAGCAATATCATAGCCGCAAGAATAATCTGAGACAAGAATACATCATGCATTTAACACTAAATTCAAAGAATATTAAAAAGCTATCAGCCATATTTGATACCATGGACTAAGTCTTCTTTTAATCAATGACAAAACACTAAAAGCAAAATTAATATCCCTCCAGAAATATAAAGATCAAAATCATACTAAGCTTAAGGAGAACCATTTAGCAAATTACAGATAGCAGCAAATCAATCTAAGGTGTGGTACAGACAACAAGTGCCATTCCACCAATTTCTAATGGCCGTTGGATTAGGTATTTAATGAGTTCAAATGGAATTAATGAGTTTTGCATGACTGGGCAATAACAAAGATGCCATGGTTTGGCACCTGAAAGGATACCTGCAATCACGTCTGGAGTTGTGATACCTTTGGGAATCTTCCATCCACTTAACAAATCTTTTTCATTTGTGATATAGCAGAGCGCGCGTATGACCCTGACATTTTACTCTTTACTGCTTACTGAGATGTAACCAAAGGCAACCAAAGGGAATCAGACACAAGGGATCTATTAAATCATTTGCTAAGAAAAAGGCTGTATTCATAGTGACACAAAGCAGGGAATTCATTATCCAGAGAAACCGTTTGCAACTAAGGGCATGGGAATAACATGATAGCTAAGTATATTGCATAGCATCTGCCTATGGTGACATGAAGCACAGGAGAGCTACACATGCTGGCACTGCTGAAACAACAGGAAAATGTATTTATTAATACCATTCCTTAGATTTAGAACAGGTCTTCTAGCACTTTGTTGTTACTACCTAGCAGAACATCTGGAAGTTTTCTCATTATTTGCCTCGATAAAACTCTTATCAGAGGAAACACTAGAGTTCCTGAGTCTCTACTCAAATTGTAGCCATACCGTGCAAGTGCAGTTCTTACAGCCATCTGTCCAGGATTCAAACTCTCTGTAAGTCATGCCCTTCATTGTGCAGGTCCTTTCACAGTAGCACTGATCCAACTTGTTCATCCTCTGCTCAGCTTGCGACAACTGTATTTACAGTTCACAACAAAGTTTTGAATTTTGAAAAGTTTCCACATTAGTAAAAATATGATTAAAACTGTCCCCCTTATTGTCAAGCATGCAGATGAGAGAATACATGCAAGAAAATGCATTCAAAGATAATAAAACAATAATTGTCAAATACAATATGATTAAACCATCAGCCATTCAGAGATGGAAATTAAGAGGCAAGACACAATGCTTTTCATCTTTCACTAATAACATCAGGGACACCATGAAACAACATAAGTAGGTCACAATGAGTATGGCCCCTGATTTCTTATCTCTGTATGTTTGAACTGACCAAGAATCTTGCCTTACATCGACTACTTTCAGATATTAGGTTATGCGCAAAAGACCAAATTACCAGAATACTGGATGGGGGAAAGGCTGTTGATATTGTATACCTGGACTTTCAAAAAGCATTCAGTACTGTCCCCCATACAATTCTTGTGGAAAAACTGGCTTCGCACGGCCTGAATGAGTATACGATCCGCTGGATCAAGCACTGGCTGACTGGAAGGTCCCAAAGAGTGGTGCTCAATGGATTTAAATCCAGCTGGCGGCCGGTCACAAGTGGTGTGCCTCAGGGCTCAGTGTTGGGACCATTTCTGTTCAACGTCTTTATTGATGATCTTGATAAGGACATAGGGTGTATCATCAGCAAGTTTGCAGATGACACTAAGTTAAGCAGGAGTGTTGATTCCCAGGAGGACAGGGAAGCTCTACAGAGACACTTAGATAGGTTGGATCACTGGGCCAACATCAATGGTATGAGTTTCAACAAGGGCAAGTGCCAGGTTCTGCACTTGGGCCACAATAACCCCATGCAGCGCTACAGGCTTGGGGAGGTGTGGCTGGAAAGCTGCCTGGCAGAAAGAGACCTGGGGGTTCTAATTGACAAGCGGCTGAATATGAGCCGGCAGTGTGCCCAGGTGGCCAAGAAAGCCAACGGCATCCTGGCTTGTATTAGAAATAGCGTGGCCAGCAGAAGTAGGGAGGTGATTGTGCCCCTGTACTCAGCACTGGTGAGGCCACACCTCGAGTATTGTGTCCAGTTTTGGGCACCGCAATACAAGAGAGATATCGAGGTGCTGGAGCGAGTGCAGAGGAGGGCAACGAAACTGGTGAAGGGCCTAGCAGACAAATCATATGAAGAGTGGTTGAAGGAGCTGGGACTGTTTAGTTTGAGGAAGAGAAGGCTGAGGGGAGACCTCATCACACTCTACAACTATTTGAAAGGACACTGTAGAGAGGTTGGTGCTGGTCTCTTCTCACAGGTAATTAATGACAGAACAAGAGGGAATGGCTTCAAGCTCCAACAGGGTAAGTTTAGACTGAACATTAGGAAAGAATTTTTCACAGAAAGGGTGGTTGGGCATTGGAATAGACTGCCCAGGGAGGTCGTTGAGTCACCATCCCTGGATGTGTTTAAGAGACGTTTAGATGTGGTGTTGGCGGCTATGGTGTAGGGGAGAACTTTGTAGAGTAGGGTAGATGGTTGTACTCGATGATCCCAAGGGTCTCTTCCAACCTAGACAATTCTATGATTCTATGATTCTACGACCTGAATCTGATTAGAGAGGCAAAAGTGGAGGTAAAGCTCAAAACCAACACATTAGCAATTGTTCCTCCACTTCGACCAAGGAATTTTTAGCATTTGTGTATCCAATTAGCCAGGTAACAGCATTCCTGCAGACATCTAAAGAACTGACATTTAAAACCAGAAGACTAGTCTATGTTCATCTGCAGACATGAATGCTTTTGCTGTGATATTCTGGGGGGAAAAAAAGAAGAAAATGCTGCTTTGCATTCTTAATTCCTTGTCTTGCATATATTTTGTCTAAACACACCTTTGGCAGCTCAGCTCTAGAAAAGTCTTGGACCAATAAGTCCTGCTGCAATAAGCACTATAAGCACGGCAACCTATTTCATTCCAGGTTTATTGACTTGTTAGCCTAATAGAGTTTGAATATCTACGAGCCCTCTACTTGCTCAGGGATTTGGATTCTGTTCACTGTTAAAAGATATGATTCTATAGAAATATTAAAACACAAGAAAGCTCTCTGAACTGGGATTTTTGTAGGTATAGGCACTAGACACAGATATACAAACATATAAACATACCATGCAGCAATGTTCCACACACACCCACGTGCACATCCCCACATATGCACAAATAATCTAAAAAGGCAGTAAATAAAGCCTTAGAGTCCTCATTTCTCCCATGCCATGCCTCCTAGTAAACATTACCTTAGCTGATGTTTTGGCTAAAATGTCTTGCAGTTCCATAATTTTCTGCACAAGTCCATGGAAATCATTACAAGTTGGGCATGCTAGAATAACAAAATATGTCTATTATTAACAAAAACATGTATAGGCTCAGTCATGTCAAAGTTGACAACCAATACAATGAAACTCAAGGTTTTAAGAAAGCTTGTAGGACAGAAAGTAAGTACAAAGTACACCTCTCATGGTATAAGAATTAATAGACTTACTGCGATTAAGATCTGGGCATTGAGAAATAAATCCTTGAGGCATGACAAGTAATTGCACATCTTGCATTATGCCCTATGTGTACGTTGAGGGGGAAAAAAAAAGGATACATTATTTTTACCTGTCAAAATTATGTTTTCCATTCACTGTGTAAAACATTAAAGCCCGCACCGAAAAAATGCCTGATAAAAACAATACTTATGACTGCACAGCTTCTTGCCTGGACTCAATGTAGTGATAGAAGAATGAAGAGTAAGTAAAATAGATAGATGTACAAATACAGACATACCGAATCATTTTTAAAGACATAAGATTAAATGTCAAGATGTAATTATGTGGCAAGAGTTGGGTTGTTTTGAATTCATCGTTATTTTTAGTTAGCCATTGCAGAAAAGCTTGACAATGACCTTTAAAAGTAATTTGAAAAACAGTTGCAGTTTCAGTTACTTTGAAATTTTTTTAAATAAAATGCAAATTTTGCACTAAGCAATAACTGTCAAATAGAAGTGAAGATGAAATAAACTTGAGTCAGGAGAAGCATATTCATGCAAGCCCTTTATGATTTCGATGGGGATCTTTCCATAAAGCATGCAAAATGCCAAGAAACTACACGTCTGTTACACAGCTGCAGAGTCACATGTCGGCAAGAACCTAGGGGAAGGGGAAGTTCAGCATGAAATTCAGCTATGCAATCTGAAAAGGGCTAGTTTCACCCAGAAGAACAGATCCCAGGCTTCCAGGCAGAATTTACATGTCTCTTTAGCCATGAAGATATAATTAGTAGCCACCTTGCTGCTCTCCAAAAGCAAAGGCCAAACAGCAATTTTGAAATGAGCCATCCTATTATATTCGCTCCAGATATCCCTTTCACCTATGACTCCCTCCCTGCATCTCCAAAACCCGTTCTTAGGAGGAAAAGCAAAATAATTACAACATGTTTCAGCGTGCTTGTGAAGAGAATGTTTCACGACACTAAGAACACAATGCAAACTAAATGCAAAAGGACATATTTTGTTCACATACACAGGACATTCAATACAGATGTTGCAAAGTCAAAGAACAAGAATTTTGACATCAAGTGAATGACACGGGGTGACGTAAGTGACCTACAGAGAAGAGTAGGTGTCACTGGAGGGCAACTATTAAGTACCATGCCTACCTTTCTCCCTTAACAATAAAGCTACGATGTAGGACAACTGGATGGATGCTCCCCTGCGCTGCATGAGGAGCTGCAGCAATTAGCTAACAGTGAAAAAACAGGCGTGCCTGAGACAGGGCTCCACATCAGGATCTCCCACAGCACGTGTTCTGGAAATCAGGAGCAAAGACCTCTTCGAAGAGCACACCAAAAAGCTCACTGTATTAATTTCTCCTCCCTTCCTTCCTCGGCATCATCAACTTCAAACTCATGTCAACCCAAGTTATGGCATTTTCATGAAAAGGAGGAATGGTAGTGTCCAACCCATTCAAGTTTAAAACACTCTTCACTGAACACACAGGCAAGTATTCAAATCATTTAGCTATTAACCAACAGTAAAGCTCCTCCAACTATTTGAGGAGCTTTTTCATCATACATCAGCTGTGATACGAGCTGATTCTGCTACTCCACAGCAATTCAGGTTCATTTTCATTCTGCCAAAGTATCAACAGTGAGCTGTGACACCCATCCCAGAGGCTTTGCACAGGCTCCTGAAGAACCCAGTGGTTCAAATTAACACACCACTGGATGCTAGGTACCAAGAGAAGTTAAACAGTACCAGAAGTCGGATAGCCAGAATTGCTCTCTCAGACTTCAGACCTTAAAGTGAAACAGGTACAAATACATCCCAGTGTGAATATGCCTACTGGCACATTGGTTTAGTGCAGCAATATTAGGTTCAAAATGAAATACAGCCAAATAAAATCTTTTTCAGAGTGACTAATGATTTTGACCCCTCTGGACAATCCATTTAATCCACTCAAAGCAGCCTGATTTTTGGAAATAGCTAAGCACCCCAACCTCTCAAACTCAGATCAGTAGTTGTCCCACATTGAGTGTCTAAAAATATAGGCTCTCCAAAACACTAAGCAGCATTGGAATTCCTCGTCTTCTAAACTGATGAATCTCCTGTACAACAGTGTCATTTTCATTTTCAGATGCAGCTTGATCATTGGTATTATATTACACTGGAGTATATTTTGGCTATATTGATGCTCATTTAACAACTATCCATTTCTATATTTCTGTTAAGCTGGTTTATATTTGTAACTGAGGCAAAATGCTCTATGTATTTTGTTTAATTTTTTCCTTCTTGAAAAGAAAGAAAAAAAATACAGACCGCTACTGGAGTATCTATTTTTCTACACCTAATGAGCATCTTCAAAGTGACTATGATTTGGCAAAAAGAATATAATTAAGTCAAAAACTGAGAAGGCACAAAAAAATAAAAGGAATATTAAAAAAATATTAATTATAAGCACATAGAATAAATTAAGTGTATCTGAGATCAGTTTAAGCAATGAATTAATGTTTTCTGATTTTATTCTTGGAGTCAACTGTTTATTTAAGCCAGAAATATAATTTTCCAGCTTGTTTAGCAGACATCCTCTTAGTCTTTTGGAGGAAAAAGAAACACATACGCAACCGAAAAATAAAAACAAAGTCATGCCTCAGTTTTCAAACATGAGTGCCCCACTGGACCTCTCTATTTCATACACAACAAGGATATAAATTAACATTTAAGTATAGCACACAGTATTTCAACACCCAAAAACTGATTTTAGCACAAAAGCATTGAACTTTCTGTGAAAACCATAGTCAAAGTGTTTTACGCTAAAAAAAAAGATTTAGCAGGCCATATTTTACAAAGTGATTGCATCTGTGACCAACATCGTCAGTTCTGTTTTGCAGCTCAAGTAAAAAGATGCCTACTGGGAGGAAAATGGGACTGCAGTGTGGAAGGCATCCACAGGGATGCCATCATTTGTCAAAGCAGCTCCAGAGAAGACTAAGGCCAAACCACAGAGAGCAGCTGTGACCCATGAGTGCTACCTAATGGACTCAGAGGAATCAAAATTTACACTCCAGTTCAACATGGCATTCACTTCCTCAATCTTGTTATACACAAGGTGCTTGCTATATATACATGTTAAAGCAGAAGCAGTAAGCAAAAAGTACATACAAATATTCTTCCTCTGGGGGAAAAAGCATTCTCTTCATTGATGCTAGTCATCTCATTAATTTCTGAGCCGACAAGATATTGTGATGAAGTCTAAACCCTACAGAGGTAATGAAATTGGAGTTGCCTAGACTGCAGTGTTCTGTGACACACCAAAAAAAATGCACCTAGCTACAAAACAGACAATAATCTGACTACTTATTTCCCAGAATCCTGTTGAGCTCAGCCATTTACCTTTCCCTGTCTTACACTGCTGTTGGTTGTGTCATATGGTGACACTGAGCCCTGTGCATGTGGCTCTGCAACTTTATTTAGTGAAGTCCAGTTTGATGGAAACACATCACTGCATCAGATATATCCAACACACCACAGCACTAAAAACTGTGCTATGATTACAGAATCACAAACTGGTTGAGGCTGGGAGGAACCTCCTGGGATCATCTACTCCTACTCCACTGCTCAAGCGGGATCAGGTACAGCAGGCTGCCCAGGACTGTGTCCAGGTGGCTTTTCAATATATCCATAGTAGTCTTACTGTGACCCGCCTCACAACAGAATTGTTTTCTTATGTTCAGATGGAATTTCAGGTGGTTTACGTTTTGCCCATTGCTTCTCGGCCTGTCAGTGGGCACTACTGAGAAGAGTCTGGATCCCTCATCTTCATTCCTCCCCCCCACATTCAGGTATTTATGCACATTGATGGAATCCCCCTTGACCCTTCTCTTCTCCAGGCTGAACAATCCCAGCTCTCTCAGCCTCTCCTCATACGAAAGATGTTCCAATCCCTGAATCATTTTCATTTAAGTTCACACTTTTCCTTTCAGGGAGGGCATACCTTAAAATAACCATGGGCGTTATTCCTTTGTCCCAGCCAAAAGGTTGTACCCAAAGGCAAGTCCATGAAGGGCTTCTCCACAACTCTTTCATAAATTCTGGAAAGGAAGGGAAAAAATAAAGTCCCAGGTTGTTATCATTTCGTGTACTCAGAGCTGGAATATTCCGAATGTGACAACTTCTTACAAAACAACACTCTTTACTTACTTATTGCAGTCCACATGTAAAATCAAGTGAGAGGCACTGATTGCTAAGGAAAGTCTGTGCCATTTATCATCTGCCAAAATGTATGGGAATACTTCCGTGTGGGAGCGATGACTGCCTGAACGATAATGCAACCTGATTTCATTTCGATGACCGCTGCTTTCCAGCTCCAGGTACCTGTACCATAAATGCATCATCATGTCATGGACCATTCTTATCAGCACAGCAACATTTTACGTAACACAACTTCTCATTATCATGCAGGAACTATTTAAAAGAGTGGGAAAGACAAGCAAGGAAATACAAAGATGGAAATAGACACTTTCCAGATCTGCACTGCACCCTTCTCAGTAACACATAATAGCAGGTTCCAACTTTCATGTAAGTACACGAGATCCCAAGCTAAATATTTTTTTCCTCCAGCAACACTGTTTTCCATAACATGATCTGATTGGAAGTATAATTACCTTATTATGAATAATTGCCTCATATCCTGAAAGCATAGCAAGGATACTCTGAAGGCATGAATGCACAAGACAATATCAAGTTTTGCGATAGGGACACCATTAGTCCTTACCAGCCAGGGAAGTAAGCAAGAGCTGAGCCTGGACACCGCTTTGTTTGCTTTCGGACGTGCTATTAACTTCTCCTTTCATTTTGTGTAATGAAATTTCTCCAAAGAAACACAAAATCAAGAAGTGCTAACTCTTCAGAACAATTTATACATGTGTAGATATTTGCTTTGTTAAATAAGTATGTGTATTTGGGGGGGGGGAGTGTATATATACACATGTATGTACATCTATGCACACCGGATTTGCAGATTGCAAACAGAAGCTTTGCTGGTGAACTTCCAGCAGATCAATTTGAAAAGCACCCCATAACCAAACTTGGTACTTAGTCAGACAGGCCTACTTCTTGCATATCAGACCTCTTCTGGGAAAAAGCTTGACAAACATTTGTCTTCTCAGTACTAAGTCTCTCATTTTAAAGTCCTCCCCTAAAATGCTTTTAAAACAGGAAAGAAAAACAGAAATGGAGATTCTCTAATAATCATATGCAACCTACAGCTAAAGAGCAAGGAAAATAACATAGTATGTGGTGAAATGCACAACAAGTGGGAGAATGGACAATTCACTTTTGTCTATTTTTGCTGCTACATCTGCAATCAGGCATGACAGTGGTTTGTAATCTGAGTGCACAAGTATTTTAGAGTGATGTTGTTTACTTTAACAGGCTATCTATATTAAAGAACAGCCAAGACAATGATTGCAGTTTTCAAGAGTGAAGATGAGACCAAATCAAAACCATCTTGTACAATCATTATCCCTAAGAGGAGGTTGGGCTCACTGCACGTCTCTCCTTCCTTCAGGGTGTTTCACAGTGGAACATGCTTAGCAACGGCACAAAAACAATTATCCTCTGGCAAAACTGGCAAAGGGCAATTTCTTCTTCCTCTTCAGTATTAACAAAGCAGTTAACTAGAGTCAGCAATAAATTTTATAATCTGAAATAATTTACCTCCTCATGTCCCAAAAATAATTTTTGCATTGGCAAGAACTGTAAACTAATTGAAGGCCTGGCTGGAAAAAAATTGGGCAATAGTGGCAGGATATCAGTCAACTTAATCACCTCCTTCATAACACAAGCTTCAAGGATAAAAATAAGGTCACTCTCAGCCTAACAGAGAAAGGGAACATTAGGGAACTGGACTCCTCCAGCAACTTTTAAGTGTCTCCACCCAGCTGCAGATACAATCTGGAAAAATAAAAGCATGGATATGTTGAAACATTATCTCCTGGTACAGCCAACAGCTAGCTCCTACTCTCGTCAAAGTCAATGGCAGAACTGAGGCCAGCACGCAGAGATGCAGACACGCAACAAATGAACCACAGCAGCAGACATACAGTCAGTACAGAAGGTATAAAATGAACCCTCATGTTGCCCCTTATGCAGGTGAGATAAGCAAATTTCTCAGAATGAAACATGGATTTCCCAATAAAAAGAAGACGTCACTGTAAGCATTTCAGGAATTAAGAACTGCTGAGAGAGGATGCTGACATTCGCCGATGCTGCAATACACAAGGAAAACTTCCCACACAAAGCTGTGCAAAAATTGTGGACACTTGGGGTTTTGATTTAATTGTGATTAGCACACTGTTCTGAGATCCACAGGCAATCTCTTTTGTTCTTCCATTTGGTAACCTAACAAATATATCCACCTTCGAAAGGCCTGATGACTGTTTGAGAAAACGTTCATCAAAATGAAAAAGACTATAATAGCCATTAGGAGAATAATTTATGGTATACTAATAATCTGTAGAGGCAGCAGGAAAACACAATTAGAAAAACAAGTGGAACGACAGCCGGAACAATATTCCCTTCAACTTGAACTAATGCCATGACACTGAAACACAGGGAAGTGAAAGTTAATCATTTTCACTTCATTTTTTGTGAAGTATTGTGCTTGATATCCCACTTTTCTACATTTGTTTAACTGCCTGGATTTAAGTGGCTCTGGCTCAGTCTTGTGAGCTTCAGGAGACAGAACAAGCCTCAGCACTAACAAACAGATACAGGTAGAAATGCAAAGTCTGCCCACAGTGGGGCTTCTCACATCTGTGAGGCTGTAACAAAGCACACACTTGGGTACACAATTTCCTAAAGTTTGGAAGAGTGAGAAAGTAAGCTAAGCATTAACAAATGCACTTGGATTTTAAAAACTCATTTATAGTGACAAAAATACTCTACGCTTCCCTGTACGCTCAGTATTACTAATCTCTTGAGAGAGAAAAGAGGATGATCTTGTTTCCTAAAGGACTTACTCCCAAAGGAAACAATAACTGCACCATAGTGCAGTCTTCTCCTAACCAGGAATCTCATTACTGAAAAGTTTCAGGGGAACCTCATCAGCTGAATCACTGGTTTCTTGTCCACACCATTCCAGCCCAGACCACTCATCGCAGGGAGAGCATCAGCTCAAGGATTCCCATTACTAACATCACTACTGCTTCTCCCAACAGCTCCAAGATGCTCATCTATGCTGCAAAAGGCAAATAGCTCTTAGACTGAAAAATAAACCACAGTGAGAAACACAGTACAACAGGAGAACCTGCTTCCCCCTTTACCAACGTCCCTGATCTCTGTGGTTGTTTAATCAATACCAGCCTACTTGATTTTAACCCCCCAAAAACCACACACGCTTTGGGTCAAATGCATTTAACTTAGCAGGGAGATGATACGTGCTTAGGTTTACTACGTTTGACACACAGAGAAGAAAATGCCAACGTGAGAAAAGGCTGTTACATCTCTGCAGATCACTCTGTGCATGTACAATCATTGCAAAGGCAACAGCCAAGGCCACGGGAAGATCAGCTGCTCTGCTTGGAAACCAGCCAGGCAGTGATCCCTTCTGTACTGACGAAGGCTGAGCCTATCTTCATAAGAGGAAGTAATTTGTCTCAAACGCCCCAGGGGAATCTGAGACGGAAAACAACGATGTTTTCTCTGCTGCCCAGCACTGATCCATTGTAACTGCTGGATAAAAGTGGTGTCCTGGTTTGAACGACACAGGACTAATTTCTCTTCTAATACTTGGGAAGACTGCACTTTTAGGGTACTCTAGTGTCTGAATTTGTGAAAATATTTACTTTGTAGCCAGATATGGTGTGTGGGTTTCAAGGTCTCAGTGTTTTCGAGCTTGCCAGGGGCAGGGATGAGGAGGAGCGAGACCCGGGCACTTGACCCAACCTGGCCGACAAGATTATTTCATACCATCGACGTCATATTCATTATAAATTAGAAAGTTTGCTGCGAAGTTCTTTCTCCCTTGATGGCTGCAATCCTGAGAACTTTGTGCCCCAGTGCCAGACCCCTGAGGCCTTCCCTTCCTCCCAAAGCCATAGCGCTCACAGTGTCCAACATTTGCTGTCCACTGCCGGGAGTACACAGCTTCCTATGGATAGAATGGGCTGAGTATAATCGGTGCATATTCTGTAACGGTATCGGGATCAAAATTGGTTCTTTAGTGGTATTAATGTTAATTATCTAATCTTACTCTATTAAATCTGTTTATACTTCAACTCCCAGGTTTCCTTGTTTTTTCCTGATTCCCTTTCCCGGGTGGGGAGGGGTCATCGGGTGATAGAATGATTGTCTAAACGACAATAAGTTGTTATGGGTTTCTCAAACCATTACAAGTAGAGAGTCAGCAGATCAGCTCAGCTGCGGAGCTGCCCCTGCCCATCCTGGCCAAGCACACGTGGTCTGCACAAGCCTGCATAGGACCTGCTCTTCAGGCTGCGACAGACCAGCATGGGGGGAAACTGTGGAAGTGGAAGTCAGGACGTACAGCAAAAAGCTAGAGATTTAGGAGGTGAAACACCAGGTGGTCCTGGTGGTCGCAGTAGCAGTCTTTGCGACGAGGGAGGTTTGGCCCTTCCAGCTAACGGCTAGCGCCAGTAACTCCAAATCTTTGATGGCTCATGCACTCATTTGGCATCCCTGCTCACACAGCAAATGCACACTGTAGCTGCCCACTCTTACTCCAGGCAACTAATAATTTCAACTTCAATTTACAGCATGTAGACAAATATTTTAGAAGCTAGAGGCAAGATACCATGTCTGCTGCTTATGAATTTATTACAGGGTGTTGGTTCTTTTTAAATTTTTACTACTCACATTTACAGGTATGGTGTTAAGAGTTCTTCATGGCTCTTTGATCTACACCAAGAAGAAAAGGAAAACCAATAAAATTTAAAAGGGGTATGTACCTAAGAAAAAAATTAAAATCTTTATCTCCATTGCTTATAAAAATCTTTATCTGAAGATTTTTGATACAAAACATTTTTTAAAAAAAAGAGAACCTACTCAGTAGACCCTATTCAGTGCAAACCATGGCTACAACAGAAGTAAGCAATTCTGCTGCGTGTAGATTATGAAGGTGTAAAAGCAATTCATGCCACGCAGCCACCACATTCAGCAATGCATTATTTGCTATTTTCCATGGCATGATGACCGGGCGGTCAGGACCGTAAGCCTTATTTTTCTATTTGGAAGTAACACTTAAGTGTTCTGAAACATTAACTGGGAGTTTTTACCACTCGGTGCATCCCCTAGAACAATATCGCATCAAAATATCCCCAGATGAATTCTAAATGCCAAGTGGCACCTGCACTATAGCTGTAAAAAACTAGTCCCCATTTCTCACTCTACTGCTTGTCCTTCTTGGCTTTGCCCTTTTTCCTGACTGTCGAGAGCCCTGCCTAGGCAAGAGATGACTGGCAGTTTAGCCAGGGAGTGATAAATAAAAACTGGTCTTCACTTCTCTGGGTAAGTCAGTAGCACTTAGTGCAAGTGCACAGTGGGCAGGAAGCCCACCAACTCGATTCCTGTCCCTTTCTTCAGCTGAACACAGTTTTAGAGCCAGACAATAATTTTCTGACATAGGGTACTTTCATTCAAAAATGCTGATCCATTCCTTAAAACCAAATCTTTTGATAGAAACAAACATTCTCGCATCAAGGCTTGTGGGGTCCAGGATGAAATGCTTGTTAAAATGAGAGAGACAGTGTAAATCTAAGACTCTGAAAGACTTTCTCAAATACTCCTTAAGGCCACAGTTATTACCTATTTGAAAGCAGAGATGCCAAGCGATGAGAGGTTGAAATCAGAAGAGGGTATTTCCCATATCAAAACAGAGTGCACAAACAACGGGACAGTAAAACCTGATGAGGCTCTCCCATTATGCAGAATTCACCCATTAAAAAGAGTAAATCAGGTACAAGAACAACCTAAATTCAGTAAGTTGTTCTCAAGCCCTACGCCTATACTAACAAGTAAAGCCAGCAATGCTTGTTCCCTGGCCTTGAAGACAAATATTAACAGAGATTCGCCACTACAACTCATATCCATCTGGGTGTTCTCTCCCACTTTTTCCCTGAAATGGGTGAGGTTTTTCCACACTGCCGGTTGGGAACAGTCCCTGGCCAATGCTACTCCACAGACCATGCCCTGGCATCATCTGCAAGGGTGCTAATTGCAGGAGACAAAAGCGTGCCAAGGAAGATGCTAGCAATTATGCAGAATGGACAACTGCAGGCCAGTGCTCCAGCCTGGGCCTGTGCACTGTTTGGTCTACTAGCATAGTCCCGGCCAGGCATTGCCAACAAAGCTTTTTACTGCATCGGGGGTTAAAAAAAAAAATAAAAGAATGACACTCCTCAGGACACTTGTCTCAGATGGAAAAGAACCAAGTTCAAGTCCCTGCTCCAAATCAGACAAAGCAGAGAGTAATGGTGCGAGGAAAATGCCTCTGAAGTACCCCAGCCAGCAAGCTACTGACCATTCTGGCATCTACATCTCTTATGCTGATTATTTTCTTCTACCACAGAAAAGGTCAACCATTTCAGCTTTGTTCCAGCATGATAGTGCTCACTTGCACTGCATAGCTATGGAGGACAGCTGGGGAGGAGGAACGCGCATTCCTGATGTGCACCAGAGACGGAGCCCCATGCTGGGACATGCAGCAAGAACACCCTTCATGTCAGGGTGTTCATGGCAGAGAACAGCGAGGCAACAGACGACTGGAAGGGCAGAGAGACACACACATTCACCTGCACAAACCCTCCTGGCTACTGCACAGTGCTGCAGCTTCCCTCTGGCCAGAAAAAAAGCCACTATATAAGGTGAGGAGGGAGAGGGAGATTTGCAGTGCCTTGATGCAGAGAAGGAGACCAGGAAACAAATGCAAGTGAGGCTGCTCAAATCCTTTTCATCCCTGTCCCCTCCAGTGTGTGTACCCAGTTCAAACTAATAAAGCATGCAGGAGGAAAATGTCAGTCAGTCTATGGGACCTGACAAGATGCATCTCAGAGTCCTGAGGGAATTGGCTGATGCAGTTGCCAAGCCACTCTCCATGATATTGAAAAAAGTCATCGCAGTCAGGTCAAGTCCCTGGTGACTGGAAAAAGGGAAACATTGCACCCATTTTTCAAAAGGGTAGGAAGGAAGACCCTGGGAATGACCGACCTGTCAGCCTCAGCTCTGTGCCTGGGAAGGTCATAGAATAGATCCTCCTAGAAGCTATGCTAAGGCACATGCAGGACACGAAAGTGATTCGAGACAACCAGCATGGCTGCACCAAGGGCAAGGCCTGCCTGACCAACTTAGTAGCCTTCTACAATGGAGTGACTGCATCAGTGGACAAGAGAAGAGCTACACATGTCGTCTATCTGGACTTCCATAAGGCCTTTGACACAGTCCCCCACAACATCCTTCTCTCGAAATTGGGAGAGAGATGCATTTGATGGGTGGACTGTTTGGTGGATGAGAAATTGGTTGGATGGTCACATCCAGAGGGTAATGGTCAATGGCTCAATATCCAGATTGAGATCAGTGATGAGTGGTGTCCCTCAAGGGTCCATATTGGGACCTGTACTGTTTAATATCTTCCCCAACGACCTAGACAGTGGGATTGAGTGCACCCTTAGTAAGTTTGCACATGACACCAAGCTGAGTGGTACAGTTGACACGCCTGAGGGATACGATGCCATCCAGAGGGACCTGGACAAGCTCAAAAAGTGAGACCATGTGAACCTCACATGAGGTGCAAGGTCCTGCATGTGGGCTGGGGCAGCCCCCGGTATCTATACAGGCTGGGGGATGAAGGGGTTGAAAGCAGCCCTGCCAAAAAGGACTTGGAGGTACTGGTGGATGGAAGGCTGAACATGAGCCAGCAATGTGTGCTTGCAGACCAGAAAGTCAACCATATCCTGGGCTGCATCAAAAGCAGCATGGCCAGCAGGTCGGGGGAGGTGATTCTGCCCCTCTACTCTGCTCTGATGAGACCCCACCTGGAGTACTGCGTCCAGCTCTGGAGTCCTCAGCACAGGAAAGACACCGACCTGTTGGAGTTGTTCCAGAGGAGGGCCACAAAAATGATCAGAGGGCTGGATAAACACAAAGCACTTCCAGAGGAGCTATTGTCCCAAAAATGCTAGCTTGGCTTTGCCAAAATTCAAACCTGATGTTACAGCACATTGTCCATGCCATCCCTGTTCAAACTGAGTATGAACTCAAATTCCCAAACCAGGAAATACTTTTTGAAACACAGTTCTTGCCTTTGAGCAATTGGTCTCATGCCTTCCATCTCTCTCACTAACCCCATTTATCAATATATTTATTCCCATTTTGTTCTCACCATCACACAGCCCTGCTAAGATCAATCTTGCCTTTTTGAAGCTTCCTTTTCTGCTAAAAATCAAGAAGGGACAAAACTTCCCCAGATCAAACACTGTAAAACCAAATGGCATAAACCATTCCTCTTACTCCCTTTCTTGACAAAGTTTCTCCAGGGAGAGCAAGAGGACTGCAAATACAATAAACAACTTTCCAATATATATATTAGTAAAAGCAAAAGCCAGCTTTAACCTAACTCTTCCCATTTCTCGCTCTGGCAGAATACAGATTTCTTTGTTATTTATTTGTTAATAGAAACCCTTTCAAACAACAGTAGAAGAATAACGATACCTGTCAAAACTCACATTTCAATGTTTTCAGTGGTGGTTTTCAGTGTCATAGGCAGGGACAAATCTTTTGTCTCTTATTCAAGTAGGTCTGTCACTAGTCTCAGTTCAAACTGGGGGCTCATATGAGCATTTTGTAACAAGTTCTCAACCAAATCACCCTGGATTAGTTGGCACTGCGATGATTTACACCAGCAGACAGGCTCACTTGACGTGATTTAAGTTACAGGAAGGTAGCTTTAAGGTGGGTGTATTACAAGAATTTATATCCTATTGGCAATTTTTTTTTCTTTCTTTTTTTCTTTTTTTTTTTTCATCATGAAGTGTAAACTAAATTGAAGCAAAAAAATCCAGGCCATAGTGACAAGACATCAATCAATTTAATAACATCCCTTATAACCAACACTTAAAGAAACAGGTCATTCCCAACATTATGAAGACATTAAACTGAGTATAACACAAAATTGCTGCTTTACAAGTATTTCCCCGCAACCACACACTCAGGCATAGAAGTCAATCTCCCAAACCAACAGAAACAAGGCACCTTTCTCTTTTGAGGTAGAGGCAAGAGCCCAGCCAAACGTTCAGTGGCTACATAGAGAATCCTTTGTCCCACAGAATCTTCTCAAGCACTAGAAAAGCAGTGAATGAATAAAAGAAAATACCTTTTTTTTGGTCACCTTTGATGAAACATGCAAACTGCATCAAAAGAAAAGGCAGCTGACACCTCTGGTGTTTAAATCGCTAGAGGAGGTTAATTCAAAAGCAACTGATTGTTATGAATAAATTTAAGAGGGTTCATAATTATTGTCAGAGTAGCAAGAAACAGCAACTAAGATTAACTACCAAAAGAAATAAAATACAGAACATTACAACCCTCCACTCTTCCAGCAAAGAGCACTAATACATCAGCATGGAGCAATTTAAAAAGCGGAAACAAGCTACTACTACTTTAGGAACAGGGAACAGCCACATACAGCTTTAATGTTTGAAAATGAACCCCATGTTATTCTAACCTAATGTCTGCTCTGCAAGTTACTGATGGGGAGGAGAAAAGCACCCCTCAAACAAAACCAACATAACTATAGTATTGGCTTAAGTGGTAAATATTGAAAGTTTTTCCGAGTGTAATGTGTTTGCAGCAGATACTGAGATGTTGGAGAGAAGAACAGACTTCATCCTGCAGTCCAGAAATACAGACATTCATACATCAGAAGCAGAGAACATACAGTTCCACCTCTTTCTTAATACAATGGTCAAATGATAGGACAAAATTCACGCGTCGGGACTTCACCTCTGGCAACTATCTCCTTGTACGGCTAAATCTAAGAGAGAGAGAAATTGTCACAGATAATTTCCTCCTAGACACCGAAAGAGGCCTGAAACTGCTGTACAGTACAGCCCACTTGACAGCAGATAACCACAAGACACCAACAGCTGTGAAAACAAATGCTAAGTAAGGCAGAAATTGAATAAATTAATAGAGATACACAATTAAGTGTCGGGCATGCCTGTCCACAATATTCAATTGATTTTACTGCTCTGTTCCAGGATATAAAAAGCATTAACCAAAGGAAAGAATGGTTAAAGTACAATCGCAGTATCACAGAATCACAGAATGATTGAAGTTGGAAGGGACCTCCAGAGGTTATCTTGTCAAACCTCCCTGGCTCAAGCAGGGCCACTTGGAGCCGGTTGCCCAAATGAATCCATCCTTTAAGGATCCTAATACACAGCATCTCAAGAGATATGAATATAACATTAGTTGCATAAAGCCATCTAAGCACAAAGGGAGGAAAAAGCTTTATTACATCACTCCACTGTTGCCAATTAAATGAAAACATATGATGGAATAGTAAGACTTAACATATATTACAACCCCAATGCAGATTAAAATCATCTCTCTGCTGATTCTTCCACCAAAAAGAAGCACAGACAAATTTAGAAGTGAAATGAGGAGGATAATACAGCTTAAATTGAAGGCTGAGAGCAAGCACACAGCAATCACTGTTTAACAGTCCTTCCACTCTGACTTAAGGCATCACTTCATTAACAGCATTCAAAATATTTACCTTGTTACTGTAAAGCACAACGCATTTTAGGCAGGGCGCTCTATGTGGTCTAGGTGATGCTCTCAAGTTAAGAAAACATTTATAACTTCTTTCAGATATATGCCATACATAAATTTGCCCAGAAATATGTATTTAGCTGCCTGAAACTCATCTGAACAATTACCGAGGTGCAATTTGGTTTCCCTGACACCACAAGAGTTTTCTTGAAAGTATCACCTCCAAGCTGTACCCAAAACTACCACTGCGTGACCTCCTCTAGTTCAGTGGGGAAAAAAAGCAATCTCTGTGGAAGAATATGAGGAAATTAGAAAGGGATAGTTACAGCTATCATTTCAGATTCTTTCACTTTAAGATCAGTTTTAAAAGATCTGGATATATTAAATACTAGAGAAAAGCATAATCATTACAAAAGGGGAAGACAGCTTTGGTACTCAACTAGGAAAAGAAACATAAAAAGCATTTAATAGAGTAGAAAAGATGACTACATCTGCAGAAAATCCTTTCAGGAGCTACTTTTTGTGGTGACAGCAACAGCTCAGCCTCAGCAAACGTCCAAGCCTCAGATTTCCACGGAGAACTTCTGCATCTCTCTGATAGCCCAGGGACAGCATTCACCACAGGATGTTAGAGGGAAACTTTGGGAGAGCAGTCCTGTCAACTTCTTAAGACTCAAAGCCTTAAGTAGTTGCATGACCATACCTCAGTGGAAGTATTCATTTTTGATGTTCCTCAAAAGGGAACCAGCAAAAAAAAAACAAAAAATGCCCCCATAAAACTAGACAACACAGACTGAATCGGTAAACTCTGAATCACAAACTATTTTAAGTATACAGTTTTAAAGAAAATTATAAAATTAAAATGTAACTGCAGTTTAGGAAATTACCTCAATTGTTGTAAATTATCCTATTTGCACCAAAGTTCCTAGACCCATGCAAAGACAGGATGAGCTTTTACTCTGATTTACTTTCAAAAACGCATAAAATATTTCCCAAGCCACTGAATAAATGAACATACCTTTTTCCACTTTTTAAACAAATATTTTGATTTTCTTGTACCCTAGAAATTCTTGTACCCTAGAACCATTAGTTGTTACCAAACCTCTGTACAATAAAACATATGAAAAGTTATTTGTGTGATGACTGATTATATCCTTCAGGTACCGCCACCTCCAGCCTTTCTCACCACCTTTCCACTCCCTCACTGCAGAAAAGCAGGAGCTAGTACTGACTTCTATAAATTAAGAATATAGCCAGGTGTGATTCTATCCCACAAGGCAGCAGTTCAATACTAGAGCAACTTTTTGACATCAGAGGAGCTATACAAGGCTAAAGCAAAGGAGTGGAGTCAGGTCTGGCATTGCTACTTCTCCTGCCAACTATGATGACTGCTGTGACAGAGTTCACAAGAAGTTGCTTAAGAACTAAAGGACTGTTACAGACAAGCCCCTGGTCAGAAGCGGGAAAGGTCAGAGAGATGGAAATCCAGCATTGAAGCAGCAGTTATTTAATGTAACCCATCCAAATGCTTCCTTTTTAACTTCTACATTCTCTTGTCTTTATTGTCATTCATTATGAAAGAAAAGCCATAAGAGATACTATAGGAGAGTCAGAGATGCTAGCCTAATTCTAGTATTACACACATCTAATTCAGCCCTAATTTTAGCACAATTAAATTGAACAAACACTACTATGGCACGCAGACATATTTCTGTACATCCTAGCACAGAATAGACCAGAATGTGTTTACTAGAAGCTTAAGGGCACATCTAATTTAATAGTCACAAGTTCTTTCTGGCCATACTTTTGTTGAGACTGATTTTACATCTGCTGAAGGTAACAAAGATTCTCCCTGACTGTAAAGGAGATCAGATTAGGCCTAACATCTTTACAACAAAATCTTCAAGTTTCTTTTTAAATAGATTACTTAATATTCTCTCAAAGAAAGCAATGAAATATTGACAAGTAGACTATTCTTTAGCTGCTTCATCCAAAGCTGACCTGATGAGTGACTCTATTTGCCTAAATAACCTAGAAGGCTTTTTTTCTTCCTCTTTGATTATCCAAAGGCCGACAAGGAGACCTCAAAAACAAACATAAAGCATACATCGCTATAGAAAAATTGTAAACGCCAGGCATCACTTAAGAGGATACAGGAAGATAAAGAGGTCACACTGGCTAAAATGGCGGTTGGAATTTTTTTTCAGCAAGGCATGAACTGGGTATTATCTTCATTTTTCATACCTCTAATGTAACATTAGAATGAAAGTACTAAAAGTTGCCACAGTTAAGAGGAAAAGGGCCTCAAAAACGCTCAGCAATGCCACTGAGTTATGCATCCACAGTTAAAATACCTATGCACATAATGCAGACCACCTGAGTTCAGATAGAAACCTTGACAAATGCTTTCTGTTGCAGTAAGACAGTTCAGATTCCCATATGCAGATAAATAGAAGACGATGAAAATGTAACAATAAAACCTGCAAATATTTAATCTATGAGAGGAATTTCTTGAAAAAGTATAAATGTTATCAATATATTGTTAAAAATCTTATCACCCATCCCTACAAATATACCAATATAAAATAATAGGATTTTCAGAGTCCTGTTTGTCACTCTTTTACAACTCTATTTTATATGGGCACAGGCAGATGACACGGATGAAACAGATTCAAAAGAGATAAGCAGCATTATGTTTGTATGGCCACATGACCCAGACACCGGCACCGCTCTAACCTTTTCTTTTATTTGCGATTGCTGGATAGAATCCATTTAATGCATTCTTGTTCGCGTAAGACGAACGGCAGGTCTACTTGCCCAGTCTTACTCACTTCAAGAATTAATTATTTTCCCAAACAATATCTCAAATTCTTCGGCAGCCCTTCAATGAAAGTCCACTGCACATTATTTTTGTATTTTTATCACTCGTTGTGTTCACTAAGTAGCAGTGTTTTCTCCCAGTTGGCCACCCTCCCAGTTAACATCTCCGAAGTCTGAGTTTCACATTGGTGATCTCTTTGCCCACCTCTGCAGCTATTTTGGCACAGAAAGGAAGGTTTCATCTCTAATTTTGAAATTTCAAATATATTTGTTAATCCTATCAGTAGTCCAACCAATCCACGTTCTTCCTACAAACGTAGACACAAGCTTTGTCAGGCCACAGCTGGCCCTGCAGACCTACTCTCTCATTTGAGACAGAATAAACTTTTCCACCTGGGATGATTTGCACATATGGTGGTACAGTCTGAGTTCACAACTCAATAATCACAGCTGCCCAGTTCTGTCCCTTGCACAGTGCTCACTCCTGCAGATGAGAAGTAGGTAACAGTCAACAGAGAAGCCCCTCAGCTCTTCTACGATACAACGTCAGTAAACATCATCCAGGAGGCATTCAAACACCCCCTTGCAATGTTTAAAGTTGCTTTTATAAACTTGGCATAATGATCCCTGGGAATGTTTTCCCTTTTTTTCTTCTTCTTCTTGGGTTTGTTGTGTGTTTTTTTTAAAAAGGGTGACTTGCAGAAGATGGGGCCTCTGGGAAATACAATAAAAGTAGAATTGGACCATCTTCCAGCACAAAATAGTTGACACCATGCCTGCTAATGAGAACTTGTATACTCATGAAAAAGAAACAGGTATTTTGCTTTGCCTGAACATCTCTCTTTACATTTTTTTTTCTGTTTTGTAGTGAGACTATCAAGAAAGAATTAGGGGATTGTACACAAGAAAATACAAAGAACTATGAACCTAAAGCAGAGATCAACTGTTGCTTGAGCCAGTGATTGCTTAGAAAGCGCACATTTTAAAACTCCTTTTTATTCTGTCACAGAATCATAGGGCAGTTATCTTTAATAGCCTTTATTCAGGCAGAGGTATAAAGAATATTTTATTTCTCTAGCAGTCGTTATCCTATCAAAGGAATAATCCTTAAATGCTCCATGTCATTCACTCTAGTTTTTTAAGGCTGACAACATGTTGAGTAAAGTGCTCTGCCATTCATGGGAGATGTAAGCCCATAACTGGAGGATTTTTTCGCTTCTTTTAAACTGTTTGCAGTGTTAAAAACCAACTGGTGAAGAGGTGGATGAACAGGGCCAGGCTTTGTGAATCAGTGTAGCTATATTCACGTGACAGTTTTACACCAGCTGAGCATCTGGTCCTCACAGTTATGAATGACAAGAGAGAACTGGCTTTTCATGCCCTTGGTGGCAAGAGACATTTAAAGAGTAACAGCTGTTCCCCCTTCCCTTGGCTGTTTCGGACTTGTGATTTTTTATGAATCTGCACAATATGCCTACCCAAACACCATAAATATTTGCTACACAACAATTTTGCCCTAATTTATGTTCAGTTGTTGACTGCATAAATACATATACTTTCATCAGCTAGCACACAGGTAGCTGTACTTACCTGTGATCTAAATGATGAATAGAGAGAATAACCCCTGAATTCAAATGCGCTTGTTTTAAGGTCACCAGGATTGTGAATTCATATTTATTTCTTAGCTTCTGAAAAAAGATTTCAGCTGTTTCTGGAGATGCCTTTACACTTCTTGAAGTATCTAAAAACAAAAAAATATAACAGACAAACACTCAGTATAAAATCTTATTTTACTTTGCACTCTGAACTCAAAGAGCTTACAAAATCACAAGCTACTTCTGAGGAGCACAACTGAACAGACAGGCAAAAGCAGGGACCAAAGTATTTTAAACACCAGGTTTTACAAGCAATGGGAACCATTTCAATGAAAGAGAACACATTTTCTAGGACACCTGTTCTATTCGGTGGGTGGGGGGAGGTGGTTTTGACACAGGGTCATAGCTCTCACTTTCTCCATGGATGGTCAGATGGTACCTTTAATATCTTATCCAAAATAAGGACTCAGTAGCAGTGAAGCACAGAGTGACAACACTGGATATGAGCCTAAGCTGTGAAGCGCAACCTTAGCAACTTTTTAATGACTTCTACAAAAATGTAATGCTTCATAGCTATGCAATTAATTAAAAAAAAAAAAAAAACACAAACACAAACAAAGAGCAGCATCTCTTTAGGGAAAATTTTCTCAGCTTTAAGTAAGAGTTACAAATTAATTTAAAAACTCACCATCTTTCCAAATATATTGCCGCTAATTAATCACTATATACTCTAGTTGTGCAGTATGCTGCTACTGCTTCTTGCACAGGATGTCATGAACATTTGTTAGAGTAATTGCGCACACACAATAAAGATTTTGCTTTTAAAAACCCACACACAACCAAGACTGAAGCAGTGTTTCTGCTGAATTTGCATGGAACATGCATAGAAAATAAAACCGCACAACCTTAAGCCCTCTAGAGAGATAATTTATAAAATAAGATGTCAAATGCTAGAAAAACAATTCCCAAGGTTTTCCATAATACATTAAACTAGAAAAAATTAATACATATTTTTAATGCACAAAATCAATTCATTAGCATGTGTAATCAACTGTGTAAGAACTAAATCAATTCACAAGCTTCTTGTCATTGCAAATTGACCATCCTGCTCTAAGTCGGACACTAATTCAGGGACAGTAACAGCAGCAGAGAGCTAACGCCAACAGAAACAAGGATTTTCTTTGGGCAGCACTGGAGCTGAGCTCTCAGGTAAGCTTACACCACTGTTCAGAAAAACAGGTTTAATCTTTAAGCTGTCCCTATGAAGATGCGACTCTGTATTAACACCCGTTTATTGTGGTTTATGGACCAGGAATATTTTTTATATGTGTTTAAGAAATGCAATGACTTGTACAACCCTGAAGTCCTAACCACGCTCCTGCACAGCGTCACACCGGGCTGAATTTGATTCACTTTTTTACAATGGAGACCACAAAACACACACACACAAATATATCTCCTTTAAAGCTTTTTTTGTGAAATGTCACATCTTTACTGTGGATTGCATAACTCTCACTGTAGCAGACATCCATGGTGTTTTAATGGAACTGTTAATAAATCATAAAGCAACTCAAATACAATTACATCAAAGTGTTCATTTTCAGCCAAGGGACACTAACAGAGTGGAATGACATAGGTTTGCATGCTGGAAGATAGTTTAACTGCATTAACAATTTCTAGCAATATAAACAATCTGCTCCCAAGAGACAGAGCAGAGGAAGGACACACAAGGAACATATTCTCTAATCACGATCACAAGATCCTCACGCAGTGCAGCTCTGGGCAGCAGCTTTCCTACCAAGATACAGAAGAACACAGGAAAATACAGATGTGGAATCCTTAAAAGCATATAGAGTCCTATTCCTAGATGCAAAGCACATCCTCTGACCCTGTTTGCCATGGGGAGAGCTGGGTGTCTTAGCTTGGAAAGCCCAGCCAACATCCTCTTTTACCACAGGTTCACGATCATTAGAGTGTCTGCAGAGTCTGCTTTGGCGCCCACAAACATATTACATGTTTACACTGATACGAGAACAATCTCATTTTGCTTAATGACAGAAGATCTGAGGAAGTATAACCAAATTATAGTTGCGTGCTCGTGTGCGTAGTCAAGAGTGCCTGCCCTGAGGGGCAGAGCTCCCCTGCCCCAAGGGCTTCCAGCCTCAGAAGCCTCAGTCAGGATGGGCAGCGCGACTTAAACTAAGTAAAAGTGGGAGAACAAAAACCCAGAGCAAGCTCAGACCACTGGAATGTGGGAAGTCACACATAAATAATTATATCCCCCTTCCTACATGCACTTTTATTCTAACTAGAGCTATTGGGATGCAAACACTGTGCTACAAATGGCCTGGGCTCTAGCAAGGAACCAAACCCTGGCTGTCACATGCAGCTCCCCAGAGCCCTCCCAGTCCTCACTGCTGTGCTGAGACAGGGGGGGAAACACAGAGCTGCCTCTGCACCTGCAAGAGAGAAATGTTTTTTGAGGTCTGCTGGTGTCAGCACTGTGAATCATTACCCGATCACTAGGTTGGATGAGAGCTTTCCATCCTTTTATCTATAAAACCTTATAATCATGCATCATGGCCTTAGATTATCTTCTCAAATACAGACAAACGTATCAAGACCTGATTAGATCACACTGGAAGCCTATATGTTAAGATTATTGTCACATTAACTGCTAGAGTATTAAATTGCCAAAACACGCGGCCATTCAGTTTTGGTATTGCAAGTAGGTCTGTCCATACTTGCTGTACCAAAGAGCTATGTGGCCTTTTGAATTATTACTACTCTGATGAAGCACAGCGCCCTTTGCTCAGGGCAGGCACCAGGTGGATTTCCTCAAGACAGGCCACTGAAAGGTCCTTGATCCATTAGATCCATTATTTTTACACTAACACAACAGTGCAAATCCCTCATTCCAATTGCTTTTGAACACTAACAGTAGGGGCCTGATAGATCACCAGCTGTGCTCAATAAATACTGATTCAGGCTTGTTCTTGACATTTGGCTTCTAGTAATCATTTTAAGACCCAAGGAAAATACTTTACTCGAACTGGACTTCTTCCATAACAGCTTGGAAAATCAAACTGGTATATCTCAGATAATAATTTGTGGTTTCTCAACAGTTACATAAAAACCTCATACTGTGAACGTTTCTAATACACAAAACTAAAGGCATAACTCTCCTTATATTAGAGTTCAAAAATAAGGAGTGAACTATTAATTTCAATGAGAAACTTGTCTCTGGCCATGATACCTATATATTGGTTTTACTTTCCTAGAATATTGCATGTGTTTGCTTTGACCACACCGGAACAACTCACAAACCCATAGTGTAAACAGCCTATTTTTAATTTACAGAAGAACAAAGTTCAAAGTGACAATGAAAGAAACAAAAATCCAAACTCCCAGCATGTCACACTCCTCGTTCAAGTCAAAGGTTATAGCATGGAAATGCCTTTAGAAGGAATAATAATGCTAATGTGGTAACACATGCGGCTGGTTTGAGACATGCAAGTTAGCAAAAGTACTGAAAACAACACAACAGCCTGGGGGAAGGAGGCTGGAGGAAGGGAGAATTAACTCATACTGTGGTTGGCAATGGTAATGACTTACAAGGACACTGACAAACAGTAGGTGGTGGTCAACCTTTAGCTGCAAGATCTAGTTATGAGGTGATCAGCTGGCCCCAGGTGCAGTAACCCAAGTCTTAAGATCTAAGATTGCAAAGCAATCTGAAAACCCAGTGCAGAAAACCACTGACCATAAGACCTGTAGGAACTCAGCCCTTCAGAGGACAAACTTAGTGGCTGCCTCTACCCTGCGCTTGCAACAGCCCTCACAACTAGAACACATCTTCCCGTCTCAGAGACAATCTGCAGTCAGAGCTCTGCAGCAAACACCAAAGCCACACAAGCCTTTCCTGGAAGTGTCAAGTGCAAACATTGTCACTTCAGTCATGCTTATGAGATGCTAATTACTGCACTATAACCAAGACAGTAAGTCTAACTTTCAACAGTACTCACTCCACAGATCTAAAGGCACTTCCACCAGTCTAAACTGGTGCTGGAGAAAGAGGTGGTTCTACCCTTTGCTCTGCCAACAGCCTTTAATTCCATCTCCTCACCCCTATGGTGACAGCTGCATTCATGCAGTATGTGAGGAATCTATCAGGCAACTGAGCCAGCTTTAACTATCTCAACCACCCCCTGCCCAAAAAAAAGACGTGTTGGAAGCAGCCGTGAACAAGATACTGGAGGTAAGCAGGAAAACGTCCACACACAGCACCAGCAGCATACTAAATCGCACAGTGGAAAGACTACATGCAAATGCGGTTTAGGACAAGCCCTTCATTACAGATGCTTTCCAGTCCACAATAAAAACAGTTATTAAAATGGAACAGATAACTTGTCTTAGCAAAGGGTGTGCTCTTGAGTTTCTGAAGTGCATCTAAAGCTAAACATACAGTATGAACTGAATTATAAAACAAACTCCTGCAGAAGAGTCTTTGAAGAAGGCACCCTAATTAATTGAGCTCCATAGTTTGTTTCATGTGCACATAATCAGCTTTTAATAGCAGCATCTATAAATCAATTCTGCATCTGACTGTAGGTTTGCTGAAGTATCCAAATTAAATTCTAGTGGTTTGTGAGAAAAAGGAGAAGCGCTGCAGGCTGAAAAGAGTCTGAAAAATATAATAAGGTTAGCTCAATTTTGTTTCATTTTCCTACACTAGTTAGGATCAGTGTCACAAGCATATAATCACATCGTGTCACTTCTTTATATTAACATTTTTGGCTAATCTTTTTCTTAACTAGCCTACACACAGCTTACAAAGGGCAACAATATCTGAGACTGTTTACTTCATATTGTTCTCTTAAGTAACCAACGTGGGCTAAGCTGCTCCCAGCCAATGGGGCAGCATGCAAAGCCAATCCAAAAGCTGAATCTTTACAGGGTTTAAAGGGTACAGAGAGTTTTTAAGTGGAACAGGGTGCATTCAAATTCAGGAGTTGCATTCCTGTAATGAAAACTGAAGATAGAAATAAGTAAAACAACCTTTATTATACCAAAACCCTGCTAGATGTGTTATGCTTTAGATACTTCAGTAGGAAGGTTGATTGGTTTGCCTTTTTTTTCGGTTGGTTTCTTTTTTTCCAAATACACCTGACTCTTTATTTGAACTGATACACAGAATCACAGAATCTCAGAATCTCCTAGATTGGAAAAGACCTGTAAGATCATCTAGTCCAATCATTAACCTAACGCTGACAAGCCCACCACTAAACCATGTCCCTAAGCACTGTATCTACATGACCCTTAAATACCTCCAGGGATGGGGACTCCACCACTGCCCTGAGTAATGCATTCCAAAGGTACTGGCTGATAAAAACACTTTGAGCTACTTTTCCTATACTATTTGTTCATTTCCTTCTCATAGACTCCCAGTCTATGGGAGGAGCAGCTACAGTTTTCCAAACCCACGTGAACCTGACTTGGTTTCTGCAAGGCTGTAGGAAGGAGCTCTGCGGCAGTCTGGGGGAAAGTGTTGCAGTTCCACCTCAAGTTTAAAAGACTACAAGATACAGGGTAAACACTGACCCTCTTAGACTCCCACTGGAGCCATTCCCAAAGGGTGTGCGTGACCTGCAGGGCCCAGGAGCACTGCCCAGTTCCCAAGTCTGGGTGAACACTGGGACAACAATCTAATTGTACTTCAGGACCCAGCTGGGTACATCTAGACCTTCATGCACCCAAGTGCTCCTTATAAACCAGGTACAACCTGGTCTCACCAGAACAAAGACTCACAAATGCCAGGAGCAAGGACCGTAGTAAATCTCCCAAGTTGAATGATCAGGACCTTGGGATACCCCACAGACTGTTTAGGGGGGATACCCCACAAACTGCCCTTGTAGTTGAGACACTACCACAGTGACCACCAATTCTGTGTGCCTCCCTTCTTATTTCCATTCAAGAAATGCTTCAGCAAAGATATATGCAGAAAGAACTGCAATGGATGGGAAGGAGAAAAGGAGGAGGGCAAAACGCACTTCAGCTGAAACTAAATAATCAAAACAAAAACTGACTTGGAGCCAAATCATTAAATCAAATAAAAACCAGGGGGGAAATGTCACAGTTTGTTCTTGCAGCATTTGGGGAGGTTCCAATTGCCTTTGCTTTGTAGCTTTGTCTGTTCTGAATGTCAGCTGCAGCTTTGGTGTATCATCCAGCGAGGGCTTTCCTCCAGCTCAAACCATATGTGAAGTCCCAGCAGTTGCAATGGACTGACACAAGAGACTAAAAGAAGGACCCATCCCTGAACATACATATTTGTCCCCCAATTACATTGGCTGTTCATACTTAGATCCTCAAAAAACGTTAATTGTATCACTTCTGGACAAAACTCTGTCTCACCTACAAGCTACATACTTGTGTGTTTACCGTCATTTCGGCACAGCTGAAAACACAAATCCACTGTGAGACAAGAGGGGGAAAAGGTACTGAGAGCCTGGATGCACATGCTTGAATAGAGATGCAATGTTCCTGACTTGAAGTAACCAAACCATTATTAAGGACCTAACTTGCTTGTGTCATCAGGAGTAGTTTGTGGATTTGCATAATCATGATTTCATTCAAAGTGCTTTGTTTTTAATGTTTTCTTCTCCATGGTCAAAGTCCCCAGGTAATTTTTGCCTGGTTTGTTAAGCTTGTTTGCTTTTTGAACTTTTTTTTTTTTTAAGATAAAGAAACATTAAAAATTGTCAACTATGCAAATTAAATTAAAATAGAACCTGAGCATATTTAATAGGGGAAAACCTTCTACTCGCTATGATAGAATGAGATAATTGAGCGGTAGCAAGCCCTCAACCATTTCTGCCAGCTCCTGGCACTGACTGGGATGACTTTTTAGGAAAGAGTTTGCAAATCCAAGACCGTCTGGGGAAAACTACGGCTATAATATATTATGCATTCACTGTAAATTGACAATAATACCACCGAAATCTGTCTAGAAGCATTCTGCAAAAGAGATGATACCATGCTAGCTTGAGAGTGATTACACTAGTAGCTGGGTTAAGCCTCTGAGCTTATGTACTGGCTGCTTCTAGAAACCAAGGAAAGTCACCCCGAGTTGAGTCTTTCTGTAATGCTAAGCTTACCTTCCCACAGCCCCACTACTGACCTCCCCTACTGAAACAGCCTCCTTTGGGTCCCTGTGAGTCTCCAGAACAATTGTTTGGGTGCTAGCCACTAAAATACAATCAAGCTCTCTCAAAATACGTCCAAACCCCTGAGATGACCTGGAGACTGGGGCTATGAAATCATTCTTTGGGGTGCACATGTACTTAACTAGACCACACTGCATAGAATGGGGAAGGTGGATCTTTCCTTCCAGCCCAACCACCTACTACATAAACAGAATCCAACTGCTTTGGTGGAGCTGTCAAATGAATGGCACAGCTGCTCAGCATGATTCCCCACCTGGATTACAGATTGGGGAAATGTCCTTTTAATGGTGGTGAGTCTCAGTGTGTCAGCACCACAATACAAACAGCCAGAGATAGCACCTTTGCTTGGTTAGATCCATACAAGAGAGAGATCAAGTGGCAGGTTCACACAGCCATGTGAGCATCAGGACTAGGCATCACAGCCCTCAATCTCAGGCTTAATTTGCCAGAGCCCAATGCTAAGACACTCAGACATCTCTTATGCTCCCTTTGGCCGTGGTCCTTTCGGCAAAGGAGGAATTTACACCAGGATTATAAAAGGGAGCCACGTGCTGTAACGTAAAGCAGCTCAGCTGCACCACTACAAACCAGGTGCGCTCTTCCAAAAATACGTAGGGTCCATGACTGAGGGTTTCGTGGCTTTTGGACTCAGTAGGCAAAAATTAAATAAGTAAAGAGGTAAACAAACACAGTAAAGGTTCTAGTGACTGTATCTGCAACAGTTTATTTCTGACAATTTTTCAAACCTTTTTCAAATGAAAGGATAGAAACCTGATTGTAGGAAAACCTGAACTTTAAATGTGTAAGGCTCCAAATTAGAAGCCTGTATTCTTAGCACAGGAGGCTGAAGCATCTGATTTGCTTAACAAACAATACAGATCCCACCACACTAGACTGCTACTAAAACAACTCCCACCAAACTGCCAAAGAAACTGTGAACAGGCACTCCTGAACATTTCTGAAAGGAATATAAGAAATGTGCACATCAATGCTGGAGGAAGCTCTATAGAAAAGTACTATCCAGAATTTTTAAAGGCATACATGATACAGAAAACCACTGCTCCTTGCCCACAAGAAATACTATCCCTTTCACTGTAACTATGTCATCATGCTAGATACTATCACCAGGAGAGAGGTTGCAACTCAGTGGGGACCTATTACATGATAACAAGGTGACGAAGATAAAAGATGACCTGTTCTTGTTACAGAAATTCCACTCCTAAGAAGTTCAAATGTGTGCTGTATGGTATGCTCTGCCCCAGGTAGTTATTATTGTAATGCTTTCTGGTGATTTATAGGTTCTGGGTTATCAATTATATGATGCAATAGCTTTTTTGATTACTAGTTTTACCTAGTCTATATTCCAAGGCTATTCTCAATTCCTCTTTAAATTCTGAAGACTCTTTGTACTGGATCCCTCGTAGTTAGTATCAAGCTATTACTTGTGGTGATGTTGTTTAGGTTTTTCAGGGCCAATACCATCATAAAACCTATTATGTTTGAAAAATGACACAGATGCAGCATAGAGCGGGATTTCTCTCTGCTTCTTCATTTCAAGACAGGTTCCAGCTACATTTAAAAGGTTTGCAACCTAGTATAGCTTTATAAATATATACGCATATATATACATGCACACACTCACGCCCCTTTAGCCACAAAACAATTTTCTAGAAGCTGCTTTGAGAACACCTTGAAACCTGTGCAGACAATCAAGCCTGTCTTGTTTTCCTTGCTGCTGCCATCTGTGGCATACACACCTAGTTATGCTTGGCTGCATACTGTCATATGAGCACTTTGTGTCAAACTGACCTAACAACAAACAAAAATATCACGCCAAGCAACGCTGTTAACACTGGGACACAGACTGAAGAGCACCAGAAAAATAATGCATCGCCTTCCAGCCCTACTGGTACTGTAATAAGGGCATGACACACATGAGAACTGCTAAAAGACTGAATTTATTTCCAGTCCCTAGTCGTATAGCACGGTCAGGATTTAAAAAGTTATGCAAGTCACGCCGATGGGGGAAGACAGGAGGAGGAGGCAGTGTTGTCAGCCTGTTCCAAATGAAAAAGCAGGCTGCCAAAGGTAAACAAAGCCTAATCAATTAAAAACTATAATAAAGTACAAACTTAACAGCCATAATAAACAGTGCAAGCAGACTATGCTACATGTAGATCGAGCTAGATTACTTGAACTACCCTCCTCCCAAAGATACAACACACACAATTCAGTCTTCTCAAATATATCACATCCCAGTGGTGAACTGGGCCATACGATGACAGACTGTAGAAGATCAGCACCCACCCGGGCACCTCTGGATTAGGATCATGCTGGGTGTAGACACTGCTACAACCTCTGAGCAACGCACCACATCTCTCCCCTACTTAGTTCACACTGCACAAGTGTCAGTAAGACCTACTCATGGTCTCTGCTCCGTCATTTTCTCTCAAAACCTCCTTTCCCTGTGACTAGTATGCTGCCCACGAGGACCTATCACCTGCAGCCTGTGTTTCACAGAATCATTTAGACTGGAAGGGACCTCTGGAGGTCACCTAGCCCAACATTTGTGGATGCCCTGGAGGGTTTTGCTTTTTTCCCCATTAAGAATCTTGTTTTCCCTCTTTGCAGTGGTTTGGATCTCTCATCCTTTACCTCTGGCTTTCTGGGGTATAATTGTTTTTTTATCCCCATTAGGGTTAATTGCCATCAGCTCACCAAAATTATAAGTGTTAAGGCTGATTTATTTTCATACAACACAATGGTGAGCTTAAGAAAGCATCAATACGAGACCCGTCCTAATTTCCCAGATGACAACAATGATGTGGTCTGCATGAAAGATTAACTTCTGACACAAGAGAATGGTCAACAGTCACCAACTTAGAGAGCTCCAGAAAACACAGACCTTCATCCCAACAGCAAAAACAGCAGAGCAAGGCTGGGGAGGGAGGCCACCACCAGAAAAAAATTGCACCTGAAGCATGCCAGGCACATCCAACAACTCTGTTGCTAGCTACAGGTCTCTCACAGCAGACTGAGCAAGCAGCAGCAGGTGGGAGGAGAAGGCAGCAGACTGAACCATAAAGAGAATTCAGGTACCAGCAGAAACAAGGGAGAAATGGCAGAGGGACCACACCTGAGGGGAGAGGAGGGACACCCACGCCACCAGTCTTACTGGCATTCTCAGAAAAACCTCCACTCACCGGACATCTGTTTTGATGCCAGGAAAAGAAAAGGTTAGAAGGATTTTTAAATAGGGAACATCAAAGAGAAGGGATACCAAGGAATACCATACACACAGCTCAGCTGTAAGCCAAGCAGACAGACAGAAAGTGCCTGGGGGACTCAAGCTAAGGTTGCCAGAGGTCCCAAGCAAGCTGAGGAGGACCAGAGTTCAGATTCTCCAGCAAGTAAATGTCTTTTAAATCAAGTCTTAATGGAGTCCATGCTTCTATGAATGTGCCCACTAGCCCTAGTAAAGCAGCTACAGGTTTTAAACACATACCCAATTTATAAGCTTGGATGAGTGAAAATTAGAAATGCTTCCAAACCCTGATTTCCTTGCTCTTGTACGTGAGTACCATTACAATATACTTAAGTGCACCAAAGAACAGTTTTAGGGAGAATACAAAGGCAGTGGTTTGATTTCCATGAGTAGTAGGTGTTTGATAACCCTTTGTGTCTTCGAAAATTTCTCCCTGTACTAGAACAATTCCACCAATACCCCAGATTCCCAGAGTACAGAAAAGACTTACAGGGTTATCCACCCCATCCTTAGCGTATTGCCTGAATGTCACACAATGACTACAACATACCTAATATTTCCTAGATTTTTTTATTTCATGCTATCTTCTACAAAATCAAAAGTCTGGAGATTTCCACCACTTCTTTTCAGTAGCTATTCCACAATCTAAACTAGTTCACTGTGAAAGTCTCCTTTTATCTTAAACCCTGTCCATTTATAATATCATTACATTGCTCTTACCTCTAGCTCTTTGAATACTAAATAATTCCTTCATTTTAAACCTCTAAGAATCTTCTAATACTAGACACTTATCATACAACACTTCTGTCATTGCTTGGACAAGCTGTACATACTCCAGTTCTTTCAAAAGCTTTCTTAGTAAGCCAGTCCTTTTTGCTGTATAATCAGGTCTGATGTTGTTCTCTTCACTCCCTGCAATTCATTGATATTTTACTGAAACACAGAAACCCAGAGTGAATGCAATAACCCAGATGCAATCTCAGTTTAAAAAAAAAAATCAAGCTCCCAGAACTCTTACTGCAGTATGCTTTCCTTATGCTTCATACGCTAACGGTGTATGTGCAGATTCCTAAAAAGAGCATCACTGAACAGGATACACAAGGTTTTCCTCAAGTCTACCCCGCTCCTTGAATGGGTGCTGAGCAAATATGGGGACTGTTTCAAGTTCAAGGGATATTAGCCAATGTTACGGGAAATCTTAAGAGTGCCTTTGGAACAGTCATGGCCCAATACACAAATGCATGCTTAGGGAGTTATTAAAACAGATTATTGACCTCAAAACCACCAAAGCTCCTTTGGAATGCTTCTGGATCATTACAGAGCTGTATTTAGAGACTGGTAGACTTCCAGCCATGGAGTCAAGGCTGGCACATGTGTTCTTCTCTTGATAGGATAAACACTACGGATGTTACCACCGTCTAATTACACTAAAATAAGCATTTATGCTGGGGAAACCATATAAACATTGCTTTGTCTAACAGAGAGAACAACTCTACAACTGGAGGTCTTTTTCTTATTATACTCCCTCTATGTTTTCAGAGAGGGAAATTGCCACTCAAATTCCACTAAAAGAGTTCTCAGTTATGGATGGCTAGCAATATTGATTGTAATGGCTCCTCTGGAAACATTACAGTCTATCGTAGCAATGTTGTTGCTGCTGCAAATATGTTAATCTCTTAAAACCCTTTTGAACACTGTCTTCAGAAGTCTCTTTTAGTTTCCTCATCTTCTAGACCATGCCCATTGCTTTAGCACCTTGCAACACCACAAAGCTGTGAGTAGCATCTCCCAAGATGGCTCAATACAAAAGTCCATTTTCTAAGCTTGCATTTCTCTCTGAAGTCATCAGGATCAAGCACCCAAAAAAAAGTATGCACCAAAAAAAGACAAGCAAACAAAATGATGTTTAACTTCACAAATAATGAGATATTTTTTCTGTAAAACTATTCCATGTTGAAAATGGCTACAGCATTGTTTTCCACCCAAATATGGGGTGTTTTAAGTTTTTAAAGTTCAGTGACAGCTACATCAAATATATGAGTGAACATTCATAATGGGTATTTATCATGTAAAACATGACCAGGCAAAAAAATGAAAAACTAAAGTACCCTTTCTTATCTTATTTCTTCTCAGATTTTCCTGAGAAGAAATCCTTTGGATAACACCAAGATGGAAAAAATAGCATTTCTTAAACATTGAGGCAAAATATAGAGGAATTTAGCCAAAAACAGATGGGACAGAAAAAAATCAATGAAAAATCATTTTTTACCCTTTAGTCAGCTGTACCTCAGCAGTACAAGAAGAATACAGCTGCTCTGTGGATCTGCATCTTTGCACGCGACCAAACAGAACAAAACATAGGGAACTGAAGAGTCACTACATGGAAGTACAGTTTCCTGTGACAGCTATATATAATCTCCAGCTCTTATCCACTGGTTTTAAATAACTTAGGAGCTCAGTTCTGTACGTCCCTTAAGACTCAATGGAAGCAGTGAAGTTAACAGTTCTTGGAGTTATATTTTCAAGCTGGCACCTATATGCCCAGGAGGACACAGACTAGAAGAACATAAGGAAGGGTGGGATAATAGGAAGTCTATTTCCTACATCTTATAAGCAAACAGTAGGGGGAAAACAGACATTGCGACTGATCTAGATGAAGGAATGTTTAGGAAATGCTGCTGTCCTCTGTGAAACCTCGCTGGAGAATGAACCGTGCTGCAGTGGGGGGAGAAACCATAAAAAAACCATTAACCTAGCTAGTCTCAGCCACGCTTCGTGACTACAGAACTATGTCACAGCAAAAGCAATTACATAAAGGTAGCAAGACCTCGTTTTCCCACGTCACTACCCCTTGCTAATGCAATCCTCCCCCAGCAATACGGAAAGATGGGCTTGATAGCTACCCAGAAGAGTCACTGTTCCCCCTCTCCAGGCACACAACCTGCAGGTGGTGGGTTCTCTCTGGCACGCAGGACAGATGCTGTCCTGCTGTCAGCATCACATCTTTAACTTCAGCTGAGACCACTTCTCCCTGCTATGCTGCCAGGTGAGCAGCCATCTGCGCTTGGCTGCGCTTGATGGGGACGTCAACATGGAGAGAGGCCTCCTTGACCTCCACTCCTCCGACTATCCTGCCCCTTTCTCACAGCACCAACCAGGGTTCTGCCCCACATCACCACACTGACACCATCTTCATGTATTTTCCTTCCATACACACCCCAGAGCTGCACATCATACTCATCTTCAGCCTTCCAACAAATACACCAGGTTGAGCCTCAATGAGGGGGTTGTATTTGCAGTGTTTTAGGCCCCATTGGAAATGTAGGAACAAGCAAATGCAGTTCTGTCTGTTATTAATCAGTATGAATTGTTTTGGGCAGTAATGAATGTATAAACAGAACATGGTTATTTGAATTAACCTGAACGCTCATTTAAAAAAAAGTTTTAGAGAATCAGCATTGTCCCAACAGAAAAAAGATCCCTAGGGACTTCAATTTATTACAGATATTAGACACAACCTGGCTCTGAAAAGCACCAGGTCAAGCCCCCGAGAACACAATAAAATATCACATTCCTCTAAATCACAGAATCATAGAATCATAGAATTGTTGAGGTTGGAAGGGACCTTTAAGATGCATCAAGTCCAACCATTAACCTAACCTCACAAAACCACTTCTAAACCATATCCCCAAGTACCACGTCTACCCTTTTTTTAAACACCTCCAGGGATGGTGAATCCACCACCTCCCTGGGCAGCCTATTCCATTGCTGGATAACCCTTTCAGTAAAGAATTTTTTCTTAATATCCAACCTAAACCTCCCCTGGCTTAACTTGAACCCATTTCCTCTCGTCCTATCACTTGTCACTAGGGAGAAGAGGTC
>VZSZ01000017.1:245025-293638 GCA_013398815.1 Ibidorhyncha struthersii | reverse complement strand
GCCCCGCGGGAGGCAGCGGCCGGGCGGCGCTGGGGGGGAGCCCTCGGGGCGCTCCGCTGCCCGCCCGCGGGGCGGCCCCTCCGCTTTGCCGTCCTCCGCCCGACTTGAAGTCCCCGCGTGAATCCCCATCCCGAGGTAATGCCGTCCAGGCTCTGGCGAAGCCTCAGCCTGAGCTTTGGGCACGAATAAAAATAATTCGGAAGTGGGGGGGAAGAAACCAGGACGTTTCCAGTAGTTGACTAAGATGGGAGCGTGCGGAGGCTGTGTCAGCCTCAGGTTCCCGTTTGCCCTGTCGTGAAGGACGATTTTACGGTAACGCAGCGGTCCTGTCCTCGGTTCCTGAACAAACCCACCTCCCCCCCCAGCAAGTGACATTTCTGTGCCTTACTTTCAGTGCCTATAAAGGGGGCTAAGAATAGCCTTATTCTGCCCTTCCCTTTCAGAGATTCCCAATGAGCAAGGCAGAAATGTCTTGTCGCCAGTTTGTCAAAATCTGCAGAAAAAAAGGACTGTTTTATTAATTTTTTTTTCTAGTTTCACATGCACATCAGTAAGACCCTGATGTCAGCTGGTGGTTCCAGTATTGTTTGTTGACCTCCCCCAAATTCATCCTCTGTGATCTTCACAAATAATAAAATCTTTACAAGTAACCTTTACAAATCTTTCCCAATAATAATTCCGAAGGCTAAAAGGAAGAGGGGGTTTCCCCCTTTCTTTTTTTTTTCCAAAGACAACCATGGAAGTCAGTGGTAAATGTTCTTTCCAGCCCAGATTACCCAACTGAGATCCTAAGCAATGTACAAAGTAAACACCTTCTTTCCTGTAAGAAAAAAAAGGAGAGGGGAGTGTCTAAAGATGAAAGCAGGAAAATGCAATCCAGCCCTCAGCCCAAATCCACAACATGGGCATTAGAACGCAGCTCCAGTGTGCCCCACCACCTGTGTCACCCTTGGAAGAGCTACAGGCTTCTCCTCCAGGTGGTGGAGCAAGTACAGCCCCGTGAGAGGTGCTTCTACAGCCACTTCCCATTACAACTTGTCTGAAAACCGCAAAAGGAGTCCTGCTGCTGGTACCAGCTATGTAACTGGTCACGCAGTGTCCCTGGTGTTATATCTTGCATAGGCAGAGGAGAGAGTGACATCCCACCCCTGTCCTAATCAGCCGAGCACCTCTTCTGCACCAAAGCTTCATCTCCAGCCTGTGGGTGATGTGGAGCTGTGCTTCCGAACTCCTGAAATCCACTGGCTGCCAAAGCAGTCTAACGGATGATGTGTTTCCTTGGGGGAGTTAATGGACAACAGCCACACATTGGTGATTGTTTTCATGCTATTTCAATCACATTGGTTACAGGTAACTGAACCAGAAGCAATTAATTTCAGAAGAAGTAGGTTCAAAATCTAGAGCAATAATGGTGCGTAATGAGCCCCACTGCCGGTTTCGTCAGGCACACTAGTGAACAAGCCAAGAGAGGCAAACATCTGCCTTGAATTCTTTGCATCTGCAGCAGCCACTGACAATTTCCATTAGCTGGGGCTGCCAGAGTGGAGTAAGCATGTAACTCAGATGGAGTCCACCCCTTTGATAATCCATTTCTCTCTCAGCAGATCTCCAGGGAGTGGCCACTCATCTTTATGTCACGTACATGAAAAATCACTCAAAACACCATCCAACCTGCTTTATCTATTCCCTCTTATCCATGTGGAGCCAGGGCAGACATTACGCACATTACACAGAGCGGTGTTTCTGCTATGTGAGATGTCAATAGCGACATATCTCAGCTAACCAAGAAGTAAGTGAACAGCAAACTGAGAATTTCTACCAATACAAGGAATGCAATATTGATCTTAGTTGGCTAAACCTAATATGTATTTCTACCCATAGAATCACTTCCTGATCACCTAGAAACACAGTTTTGCAATCTTTCTGGACATGTCCTTACTCAAATTTGGATATTATGGAAATACCTAAAAGAAAATAGTTTTAATGCCTTCAGTTGGCTGGAATGCTCTTACCTTTGATGGAAACCATGCCTTTTAGCCAAGAGATCTACATACACATCACATTGAAGCTCACCATAATCTGCTCCACACATGGCAAAGGGTGACAGACCTAAGAAAGTAGTACAACGTGTAAGAACCACACATTGGTGAAAGCACAATATTCTGATGCTTTCTATATTAAGCAAGTTCTCTGTCTAAAGCAGTCCATTCCAGATATTAGCCTTTAAGGCTCTCAGCAAATTTCAAGGCTCTCCAAAGTCTAGATGTCTCAGATGTATCTTCCCCCCTGCCCCCCACACCCCTAGCTAAGATAGTTCTGATCCCTGTTAAGATAGTTCTGATCTCTACAAACATTAGAGGTAGGATTACAGAATCACAGAATGGCAGGGGCTGGAAGGGACCTTCAGAGATCATCTAGTCCAACCCCCCTGCCAAAGCAGGTTCACCTACAGCAGGTTGCACAGGAACACATCCAGGCCGGTTTTGAACATCTCCAGAGAAGGAGACTCCACAACCTCTCTGGGCAGCCTGTTCCAGTGCTCTGTTACTCTCAAAGTAAAGAAGCTTTTCCTTATGTTGAGATAAAATTTCCTGTGTTCCAGCTTGTGCCTGTTGCCCTTTGTCCTGTTGCCAGGCACTACCGAAAAAAGCCTGGCCCTATCCTCTTGACATCTGCCCTTTAGATATTTGTAAGCATTGATGAGATCCCCCCTCAGTCTTCTCTCTCCAGGCTAAACAGACCCAGGTCTCTCAGTCTTTCCTCATAAGAGAGATGCTCCATTCCCTTGATCATTTTTGTAGCCCTCTGCTAGACTCTCTCCAGCAGTTCCCTGTCCTTCATGAACTGGGGAGCCCAGAACTGGACGCAGTATTCCAGATGCGGCCTCACCAGGACAGAGTAGAGGGGGAGGATAACCTCCCTCGACCTGCTGGCCACTCTCTTTTTAATGCACCCGAGGAGATCATCAGCCTTCTTGCTGAAGGAAACATCTGTAGGAGACAAGGCTCATCTTTTGTGCTGACTATGGGACTTCTCCCGTGACTTTCTTCAGAACACCACCTGGTCATAGGTATTATCACATCTACTACATGATTAGAGGTCTGGAGCACTTCTTTTATGAGGACAGGCTGAGAGAGTTGGGGTTGTTCAGCCTGGAAAAGAGAAGGCTCCAGGCAGACCTTATAGCAGCCTTCCAGTACCTAAACAGGGCCTACAGGAAAGCTGGAGAGGGACTTTTTGCAAGGGCATGTAGCGATAGGATGAGGGGGAATGGCTACAAACTGGAAGAGGGGAGATTTAGATTAGATGTTAGGAAGAAATTCTTCACTGTGAGAGTGGTGAGACACTGGAATCGGTTGCCCAGAGAAGTTGTGGAAGCTCCATCCCTGGAGGTGTTCAAGGCCAGGGTGGGTGGGGCTTTGAGCAACCTGGTCTAGTGGGAGGTGTCCCTGCCCATGGCAGGGGGATTGGAACCAGATGATCTTCAATGTCCCTTCCAACCTAAACCATTCTATGATTCTACGATTTTACAGAGAAATAGTCTTCTCTTTATGAAACCTCTAGGATGAAATGACACACTGTAATTCCGCAGCAATGGATATGTCAAGAGTACCACTCATACAGTTTGTCCAACGGAAAAAGCTTTCTGAGGAGATGACCTTAGACTCAGCCACCAAATCTCTTGGAAGGGGGAATGGCCCCGGCAGTGATGTCCCTGCCTAAAAGGCAGGTGAGCCCGCCAAGCTTTAGTCACACTAGCAGGACCCCACTGTGTAACACAGCTTTGATGCTGTGTAATACAACAACTGTAAGACAAACAGTCTTCTGGTCATCAGTGTTTCAATTTAAATGAGATTTTTGGATTAAATAGATACCATGATATTGACACACACACCCTCAACAGAACCCCTGCTAGATCCTTAAAAAATAAGTAGGTCTGCTGAATAATGACTAATATTCAGAACAATTTTCATGCCAAATGAAGAGTTAAGGGCTGTGTCACGAGCCCCAAATTCATGAATGATTTCATTACAAAGGGAATCCGATATTAATTACACTCATATTAATTATATGCTAATAAACTCAGCCGAGTAAAACTCTTAAAGCATGCAGATGACAATCCTGCACTGGGAAAGCATTACCTTTCTTAGTGCAGCTTATCTGGGTCTATTTATTTTTAAAGAAAAACATGAATATTTCATTTACTGTAGTTTTACCCACGTATTCCTATGCCGGAACCTGGAGAGTCCATGTGAATTTAAGAAATACATAAGGAATTGTCACTGACCTACTTATAAAACACTGATGCAACTTCTTTTCTGAGAGTATAGAAAACAGTCTTCCTTATATTGCAAAACACACATAGTTGTTTACTCAACATTACAGCGCTTTAATGCAGCACTTATACAGAAAAAAATATTTGCAAAACATGATGTTCCATAATTAATACTTTTTGAAGTGGAACAAGGAGAATAGTCAGTTGTCATAGAGAAGCAGCTTTTTAATTTGAGTAAATTTGATACTGCTGGGGATGAGGGCTTTTATTAGTTACAGTCAGGGAAAATGCAGGCAAATTATGCTGCGGCAGTTTCTGTTAATACCCTTCAATGTGGACTTCTGTCTGCACCATTATATCATTATGATCCAGATTTTCCTTCCATGAAAACAGTCATGTGTAAAGACCATACAGTTGTTGTGTGATGTGTAAAATGGCATGTGGGACTAAGGTGAGACCACCAAACTCATTTTCACTCGTTTTCTAAATGATGGCTTCAACAGCGAGGAACAAAGCTCAGATGCCGCTCTTGAACAAACCTCAGGTGTTTATTAGATAGCTTTTTCTTGCCAGCTTCCTGACCAGAGCTGGGAACTTCTCCCATGGCACCCTCTCCCTCCAACACGTACACACGTCTATTTGTTTCTATAAAGCAGGAGATATACTTCAGCTGCTTCGTTAGCCTCCTCACAGCTGCCCCCTTGCATAGTTTTCTCTTCCCGACTCCCCAAATCCTTCTGCCCCTTAGCAGCTTTCCCTCACACAGGTGCTCTCTCTCTTACCCCTTTTCTCACACACAGCCGGGCACGCACACCCACTGCTTTGCTCGTCATCTCTTCGCAATTTGTCAGTCTTGCAGCCTCCCCTAGGTGAGAGCTGGTATCTGGATTTAGCGTCCTGCACGCTGCAGGTTTCCCGTCTCAGAAATGCACTCTGCCTTTCTGACCAGGAAACCCTCGAAGAACTTGGGATTTAAATGCACCGCTTGGCTAAGACCCAGCAGAGACTGTCAAGATGAGTAAGCTACATGCCTGACCATGACAGTACCAGCCCAGTTAAAATGCTGTGGCATCAAAGGCGTTCCTCTCAAGCACGCGTCAGCGGAGGAGACATCACCCATTTTAGTTACAGTTATGAATGTTTCATACAGATTTGGTATTGCCCCACTTGTAATTGCAAAAATTACTTACCATCAGAAAATAGAGCTGTGAAACAACGCTATAGCTATTTAAGGAACACAATTTGGGTCTCTTAAATTTTCACATCTGCCTGGTTTTTATACCATCTTCACTTGAGGATACTTCACATCTTGCGCCTGAGGTTGCAGCTTTGGTAAGTGGACTGGTGCAGACAGCAGTGGAGAAGCAGCACCAGGAGTGGGGGAAATTACAAGGTGGTTGTTACGGCAGCATTCTTCTGAGCACAGAAAGAGAAATGAGGCAATTACATTAATGAGAGGCAGAGATGAAGGTATTTTTCAGAAGTTTTCCCAAAGATTCTTGTTTGACTCAAGGGCAAGGAAGAAAGGCTGGAAGTGCAGGCTGTGCTCTCTTTTTCCCAAATTTGAACCTTAAATCTTCGAAGTTGCAAGGTGCTCACATTAACCATCCTTTCTAGAGTCTTGTTTTTTGTACTAGCTTTATTTTCTTCCTCCAAGAGAGTGCACGTCCCTTTGATGTAAGGTAGAAGTGATAGACTGCCCTGCTGGCAGCCTTCACACATTATGATGCCTAAAAATGTCTTTTCACAGAAAATGTCAGCTAGGAGTGCTGGCGTTGTATTTGGCGCGTGGAACTATATGAAGCCAGAAGAGGATAGTTCATGATCAGGATTTAATTATCTCAGTTCTGTCAGTCCAGACCGCAATAACAATTAGGCAAGATTAGAGTTAAATTACCTTGACCTGAGTGTGCTCTGTGTTTAGATCATTTCTCCATCTGAAGTATTATCTCCTATTAAAAATGGGTCAGCATATCCATCACAAATATTTATGGTAACAAAGCTGGAAAGACCTTAATCTGGTATGATTTACTCTTGTAATAAAGAAAAAAATCTACACAGCCCTCACTGGAGGAGACACTGGCTGGAGTAGGAGTCCCTGAAAGAAGGCGGGCGCAATTTTTATCTTCTTCCACTGCCTAATGTAATATGGTAATTCCATCTGCAAGTACCAAAGTGGAGAGAGGATTTCTCATAGTAGACTTTCTACTGTAGAAAACAAAGGGGAAACAAAAGCTAGTAGCTGAGAATCAAATTAGAACAAATCCACACTTGAGAGCAGAATTTGTTAACGACTGCAAGAAGCTTGATGAATTCTCCAGGCTTTATATTCATTAAAAGCAGGTGCTGTTTTAGAGAACATGCTGTTCTTACAGGTTTGACACGGACATTCGAGGATGGCATTGACAGCTTGCTGTGGTGGTCAGAGTCTGTGGAGAGATTCCAGGCAGCTTTGGATCAGGGACCAGATCCAGACCCCATGCCCAGACCCTGCTCATTCGGCAAGAACAGCAGACACTTGTGGTACTGGGCTCTGCTTTCCGTCTTGTGGGCACAAACTGCCATATCAACAAATTCCCCAAATCCAGCACAGATAATTTCAAAGAACTACAGTCTGCCTGGTGTGTCATGAGTGGGACTGCAGTGGAACAGAATACCTGTCATGCATACATTTAGCTTTCAGTTGAGCAAAGCCCGATTTTGGCTTTTGCAACGTACAGAGAAGAAAAAAAAATAGTTTAAAAAGTGCTTGTGACCTCAAAGGTACAAATTTAACAGTTCCTAGTATAGTCTAATTACTTCTGCAATATCAGGAGAGAGAGTATCACAGGATCTCCTACACTGTCTGACAAATAATAGGCTTTTCAAACTTGATCTGTACAGTTTTCATACCCAAATGCATGTTTATTTGGCAAACTGTAATAGCTTCAATGATTCTATCAGTCTATCAGATAATTAAGAAGGCCTTTAAGTAGTGTAGCATTGTGTAGTAGCATTAACAGATCATCAGACTCAAGTTCTTAAAGGACCTTGGATTTCTACTGCCTAGAGAGAAAAATGTAGAAGAAAGGGAACAGCCTGGGTAGTGAGGGGCCTCTCTACACTTTGGTGCAGACACCGAAGCCATATCAGCCTCTCCTCCTGGGGGATCTGTAAAGACTCGTTAGCTCGGATGCTGTGGTTGCTGGGACATGGTGGGTGGCTTCTGGACCCGAGGAGGCAACACTGAACAGCGCTGCACTCTGGCGTGGAAACATCTGGGGGCTTCTGAACCCCACTTCGCTGCAGAGACTAAACGTGCCCAGTGCCAGTCTCACCAAATCTGCCTGCAGCTGAAGGGACACCTGGCTTACATCATCAGGAAGAAGAAATACACGCTGCGCCTTGGCCCACACTTCCTTGGGTTGGTCCTACAGATGTCATAAAGAAACCCCAATTCCAAACAGCCAGAACCAACAGTTTGGTAATAAACTTGATCAGCAATTCCAGAGTGTAAATGTGCATCATGCATTTTAAAATTTGTTTGACTTTATAGCATTGCTTTTTAAGCTAAAAAATTAAAATTCTCTGTTAATTAATATAGCTAAATCATTACAAGACATGATACTAAATAAATTCCATTATTCCCTTTTTCGAACAAACAAAAGGAAGAGAAAGATTTGGGCCTATATTTTCTTAAAAATTAGCATCTATGGACAAATTCTAACACACATTTTAGATCCCACTCCTTGTCCCCTTAATAGCAAAAATGCACGTAGAGCTAGGAGGGCCAGGTTCAAGTACCTGCTTCGTCTGATTGCGACATATGCTTCACCCTGCCTTATCTCTATTGCTAGTGAGCACCCAACTCGAGTTATTTCTAGCAGAAAATTATTTCACCATAAAATCCTTGATTAGTCCTAATCGAAGTGGTCTGTTTTTCGAAAGTCTAAGCACTAGACATTTCTCGTGAACATTACTTGCAGTTTTACTTGTTGAAGCACATGTAAAGCTCGAGATCCTGTATTTTAACATACCTGCTTGGCTGTGGGAGTTAAGACTGTTAACAGGGACAAAGGGCTGTCAATAGCTTCAGTACCTAACCGCTGATGGAAAAACAATTTTAGAAGCTGGGAATTCCTTGCATTCTTGGTTTTGAATTCTAACAACCTGGAGTGTAACCTGGAGAAATAAATTAAACATCTAAAATAACATCAGTGGGGTTTTTTTGGGTGGGGAGGAGGATTCAGGAGCCAGGTATGCTAAATCACAGGTGTGTATGTAACAGAAAGGTATAGAGATACAGGAGGGGATGGTTGAGAAACCAGTACCAAGTTGGGAAGAAACGAAGCAACTGTGGATAAGTAACTTTTATTTGAAGGGAATATCAAAAGACATTCAACGATGATCTTTTTTTTAGAGGAGGCTGAAGGTAGGAGTTGAAGCGTGCCACCTAAACCATTCGGGGGAATTCAGGGTGTGTAGGAGAAACTGACTGTTAGCACACAAATTCTAGGCCCTAGAAAAACAAATCCAGTGCTGTAAACACACCACATACCTGTGGATCAAAATGATTAAGCATGAAGAAATACTACGTGTAATGGAGTTCATTAGGTTAGTAACAACAGGGTTTGGTTCAAAGAGTATGGTCCCAATTACAATAATTACGATGAGAATAATTATGATATCCCTGTTTACATGAGTATTTCCCTTGAAGGTGATATAATTACAAGTACGGGTGAATGGAATCATATTCAGGCTAAACAATTTAAACAAAATACCAGCATTTTTAAAACAAAATATCAGCATTTAAAACAGGGCTTTTTCTTCCAGAGAAATAATTATTTTTTAAAAATGTGATTCATAACTTTAGAGCTATTTATAACCTGTGCTTTAGCAGATCTCCACCGTTCAGAACAAAGAAACAAGGGAAGGCACAGGATAATTAAATGGTAAAATTCAAGGATTAATTTGGATCCCCAAAGCGTCTTTCAGGAATGGATACCCAGTGAAAGCAATGCAAATAAAATGGAAGATTTGTCAGGCAAGATACAACTCATACAGTAAAATGAAGCTCTGAAAGTACACAAAACCAGTCAAACACATGACGACAAATAAGTGGTGCAAGTAAATCACATACGGAAAGCTGACTATTATACATAGGCTTACTAGACTGCTAAGTGTAAAGGAAGAAAGCACAGGGTGAGAAAAGATTGCAGTGAAGGTAAATGATTTATTTGCGTGTCAGAAAAGAAGGGCTGGAGGTGAATCTTTACTCTGAAGTTCCATGTAATGATGTGAAAGCCCTGTTGGATAAAAGATATTAAAAATACCAGTGGTGTAACAACTCCAGAAATATATGTTCCAATAATTCATGTTACCAAATGGAATTCATCGGAGATTCTGAGGAAATCCTAAGAATGAAGCACAATTTCAGCCTACCATAATTTATCATTAAAGATATGTAATTCATCATTAAAACAGCCACTCTGCTGGATAACTGGAAAATGGCCAACACGGTAGCAATCTTTAAAATAGCTCTTAAGGCTGACCCTCAGAACTGAAATCTAGAGAATCTTAATTCGTTAACAGGAAAAATAGTTGAGAAAATCGTTTAAAATAATTATAAAACACCTACAGGCGATATGTAGGAGAGAAAGAAAAAATCAGGATGAATAAATTGCAAGTCAGTGTGGATCAGCAGAGATAAATTGATATACTTATCAGTGAGGATAAATTCTGCTTTCCTAACCTGTTCAAATGTTATAAAGAGTTAGCAAAATATTGACTAAAAGAGAACCACGGGATATGCATTTACAGAGACATTTGATAATATCATTCGTGTGAGGCTTTTAAGGAAACTCAGTAACCCTGGGATAGTAGATAAGGTCTTTGTTATGGGTTAAAGAGAGAGAAAGGATGGGGATGTATGGTAGATGATTGGGATGAAAAGGTGGTAAGAGCGGGATGCCACAGGGACTGTACCAGACGATCACTGCTAGGATTAATTCCACTCTTTCTCCGGCCCCATCAATTTATTAATGACCAGGAAGAGAGGGAATACAATGAGATGGCAAAACTGCTGACAGCACAAAGCTGTTAAATTAGATAAAACTAAGGTGCCTGTAAATAACTCTTAGGACTTGTTGCAAAGCTAGCAATAGGAAAGGAAATTATGTTCAGCATAAGCAACTGCAGAGATACGGCCATAAAACAGACTGCTTAAACTGCTTATACTCATTAATGGGGTCTGAACGAATTATGGGAGAGCCTTGCTGATTTGCATTTGGGAGAGCAGAACTACTACATTTTGTTGCTTATTTACAACTAGAGGGATTATTTTAAAATAGCAGATAGTACAAAGTACCTTCTGTTTGCCTATTTAATTTTGGGGGATTTCATTTTATCTGAACCCTTCCTAATCTCTGAGTAGTACCCAATACATACGGTGACATACCACCGCTGAGAAGGGCAGTGTCTGCCTCTCTCTTCATAGCTGAGAAATCTTGGCAAGCAGATGGCTCTGAACGGTGGGGCCAGCAAAGCAGTCTGTCAGAGCCTCATTCCTTCACCCAGTCTCAGAGCCAGAGGACTCCTGCTGCTGGAGCTTTTATATCTCTTCATAAAAAAGACCGACGACATGCTAAAGATAGCCTCTGCTTACATGGGGCGAGCCAAACTGTGCGCGGAGGAAAATGAACAGCCTGTCCTTATTGCAAGATATTTTTCACAGATTACAGTGCTGATAGGAGGGGGTTTGCTGAAAGCTCCCGTTGGCTGATCCACTGAAGATTTTCCTTCCCTTCTTCTGACCCCAGATGGGTCCAGAAAACATGAAAGGCAGAAGGAAGATGAGGAAAATGCCACAGTTTTGTGCACTGAATGCACTGAAAACCTTATTCTGGGATCAAGCCTCTTTTTTTTTCCTTGCACTGATGTAAATGTAGAGTAGCTCAGCCAAGTCCAGCAAAGAGATGCCTCAGCAGTAGGGCCGCAAGAGAGAGCAGCAGGCAGACGGACCAGCACTTGGGTACCGAGCTGTCATTGCTGGTACCCAGCCCCACAGCATGGATGCTGCTGGCATCTCCATCACTCCTGCTCAGCCCTGTGGGTCAGTTCAGCCCTGAGCAGGGGAAGAGGATACAGCAGACAGGCACAGGCTGATTTCCCAGGACTACGAGAAGACTCTACATGCTTGCCTTAATATCCTACTGGAGCCAAGCTCTAATGCATGAAAGAAACGTAAACATTTCCACTTCCCCCATAATGAAGTTATACATCAGTGGAAAGGGGAATTCACTTCTTTACCTATTCAGGTGTCTGGAATGTCCCTTAGAGGATGGGAATAACTCAATAAAGACAATATAAACACAGAGCAGCAAATCTTGTGTGAAAGCTTGGGGGAAGGAAGGAGAATAAAGGGCACACGACACAGAAATGGTAACTACTGCTACCCCGTCTGACCTTTCCTACTTGTACGTACCTGCCTTTCTCTGCATTTGTTACAGTTTACAGCATCTTTCGAATACAGGTGAGCAGAAACACATATGGTCTTCTGAGCCCAATACCTTTTACCCTGCTACTAATTCCCTCCCAACTCTGCTGCAAATTGTCGCCAGGTACATTTTGGAGCGTCATTAGCTGTTTTCACAGCCACATAACACAGAGGGCCTCGTGGCCATCCTGTGGTCAATCAGTTCGTTCATCTCTGCTTCCTCCAGTTCATGAACCCCGTACTTACAGCAAAAGTTCTGGTGATTAGTCTTCAAGGGCATGATTTTGCACTTTGGATTATTAAATTTCATGCTGTTTCTATTCTGCTGTTCCACAAGGTCATCTAATTTTTCCTGCATAATAATCAAGCCTTCCTCTGGCCTGTATTAGCTGTATGTACCAGCTTTGTGTCATCTGCAGATTTTGTAAGCACGTGTCTAATTCTTGCACCAAGGTCATGAAGGAAGACATCAAACCAGACTGGGCCCAAGGCTGCCCTCACAAGGAGTGTATCTATCACTCTCTACTCTTGTAATCCTGCAACCTCTTCTATTCTACAATGTCAGAATTAATCCTCTGTCATCTTTTACTCAAATATTAGTTCCTTTGAGGCACACCCTGTCTCACCACTTTCCTTAAATCTAGATAGATTCAGTCCACTTTTTATTTGCTTTGTCATCCTTATTTATTCCCTAAAATCTTTTCTGGGTTTCACATAGGACAAAATCCAACTGAGCTGTGATTATCTATATCTCCCTCCTCCACTCATGCCATGAAGCAGCACGTTTCTCCCTGGAGGTGGAATGAGGAGAGGTGCCAGCAGAAGACGAGCACTCTGCCAGCAGCTCCTGGGGAGCAGGTGAAGTGTCAAGATAGAGAGGAGTAATGTTGGGGACATCACTCAGTCCTACTTTTGGTTTTCAGGGTATTTTCATTAAAACTTTAATAGATTTAACAAACATGCAGTTTCAATAGTATTGGGGGCATTTCTTTCAAAAACCTTTGAAAGACTCTTAATGAAAGGTAATAGTGTTCAGAAAACCTCCCTGTACTGGCAAAGACTCTATATAGATCCTGGCTGTCCTTGCAGCTTTTCCAAAGCAAATGAACGCTGGGGCATGCATGGGAAGGTTCTTGGGAAAGGCAGGACTGAAGGCCAGGCAATGCCAGGAGCAGAGTAATACCGCAGCCTGAGGACAGACTTAGAGAGCAGAGAGGGCAGGACTGCTGAGCAATGACAGCAGATAGGCTCATCCACCAAAAAATGAGCAGGAGCAGCTCAAAGGGACCAACTTCTCCATCCACCGGCCTCTCAGTCGGACAAGGGAGTCAGCTGGGTTGCCTTTCAGATGCTTGTGCAGGGCTCTGACAGCCCAGGGCTCATGGAGTTTATAATATATATGCAACTGTCTATAGAACAGGGAAGCATCGGCTTTCCGGGCCCCTCGCTACCCCATTTCACGTGTCAGCCTGGCAGCCAGCGAGCACTTCTCACCTCACCCAGCACTCGCTGGTGGAGGAGAAGATGTGGTCAGGATTATTGCCAGTAAATTATTTGAAGTGTTTGCCCTGCTGGTGGCAGATTGCTCAGGTTTCCCCTCTCAATATGTTTAAACCCTACAATAAAATTTCTGTTTGCTTAAGGCCATCTGCCTAACTCGCAGTTTGGGAGCGGGGAAGTGTCACTCGCTGCTTGCCCAGGCTGGAACCGAGTTTCCCACGTGTCTGAGTGGGCAGTGAAGCCAGCCTTTACTTCAGGTTTTTAGTAAAGACAGCTCGAAACTGGATAAGGCCTCTTGAGCTGCCGATCAGTGCTGGGTGGTAGGGCTGCATGAGAGCTATGTTTGCTTTTCCACAGTCGTTCGCTTTGGCGGCGGGGCGCATGAGCTCGCTGCCAGCGCTGCACTGATGCGGCTCGGCAGCGCCTGCTCCGGACCTGGCTCCCACCTGGCCAGGTCACAGCAGCGGCGGCAACGCTTCACGCCTGACTGCAACACACTGTGCAAATGTGCCCTCCGTTTTGCTTTTGCCTCAGGAAAGGATGACTTCCATCACCCTGGCATCCTCATTAGCATCTTGGCACTATCCCTTTCCCAGGTCCTGGGAACAGGATTCGTTTTCTGTTTGGCCATACCTGGATTAACCTTTCATTTTCATCTGTCAGTCAGCAGTTCCCCCGCTTCTTGTCGTCTTGTTCTCTTTTTATTTCAGAGGATATAGTATCTCCTGCTATTTACTTTAATTTTCTTCATGAGGTGCAGCTCAGTGAGGCTTTTGGACATTTTTAGTTTATCTCTGCTTTTTCTGACCTTTGAGACCTAGCTGTCCTAACTGTCAGTTCCTTTTCCATTAGAGGCAGGTTTCTTCTCGGTCTTAAACACTTTCTGTGGGTGCTTATTTTTGCCAGGCGGGTCAAGTTTCCGTTCCTACCATTTCCCCTTTGTTCCTGCAATACACAAGAAAACTCTTAAATAATATACACTCCTGACTTAAATTAACTCCAAGCCTCCCTCACGTTAAAATTCTTGAGTTCCTTACTCCACTGAGTCTTATTTCATACACAAACAAATGCCGTTCTGACTCCAAAACCTCAGTTACAGACCTGTTCTAACTGCTTTGTAATCACCTGATCAAAGATGATTTTTGACAACCAGTTCCTTTGTAACTCAGTAAGGATCTGAGTTTAAAGCACGATCATTTCTGGTTGATATAGTGACCCTATAACAGAAAACGCAGACTTTCTCATCCAAAAATACCAGGACTTAACAATGATTGGTAGCATAACTTCCCAATCTATATATACAAGTGAAAATCTCCTACCAACAGATAATTCTTCCATCATCTTACAGAGATCTCCACCCATATCCACAGCTGAGCCTGGGGAGATCCACAACAGATGGCTCTGACAGAAACATATTTTCTACTCCGTGCCTTCTGTTCATGAGAAAGCTTCTGTTCCTGTACCTCTTATTCCCACCATAAAGACCTGCATGACTTACTAACACCTTTTCTTGCCCTTCATGATTATGCAGTTTCCCCAGAAAAAAAAAGCCTAAAAAGCAGAGAAGTTTTGATGGCTATCTCAGCAGCACTCGTATTTTACTTTGACTTTTGGATGTTTGCTGGTTTTCTGAAGGCCAGCAAGCAGCAAGCAACTGCATGAGACTATAGGATTTCATTAAAGAAAAAAAAAAAGAAAAAAAAAGAAAAAAAAAAAAAGAAAAGCATTCGTCACTCATGTTTGTAGATAAAAGCTTGAAATTATGACTCAGATGCACCTAAACACTCTGCAGCTAGAAAGGAAATGAGGCAGTACCTGAAATGAATTTTTAAAAATCCCACCGTAAGCAGTGTCAAGAATTTTGGAATCTGAGCCATGGGTTTTGAGCATTGAGCTCAAACCGTGTTAAATGGAGGGAGAGAGAACTGGAGCCAGCTTTATGCCTATATGTGCTGTGGAAAAGAAAGGAGAATCTGCACACAGAACAGACCCGCAGACTCACAATTCTTGTATTAAAATTGCACATATCCTTCTATCATTGCCACCAGGAACCATGAGGTGAAGCAGATTTTGTAACCTTGAAGTCTTCTCAAGCAGCCAGGAAAGTGGTACAGAGCATTCTTTCACATGTAAAAGACTTAAAAATATTTTATTACAGATGCAGTAATGTAGAAAATGGTTTAATCAACTACTATATGCTCCTTATCTAGGGAATGTTTACCATACAGTTAAGATACTTTGACTAAGCAACATGGACCATGTCATACTAATCGTGAAAATGCTGGAATAGTCCAATCTAAGAAGCAAATATACAGTAGAAGGCAAACTTTTCTTTGCTTGATCTCAAAGCTCTCTGTGATACACTGTATTTGGAGCCAGTAGAGGCAGCACAAAATTTGCAGTTTTCATTTTTGTGTGTATTAAATAACTGAATAAAATCCGTTAGAAAAAGACACATTAGCATACAGTATGTATGCTAATGTATGTATCTGGCTAACAGATAGAGCTCAGAGGGTTGTGGTTAGTGGTGCAGAGTCTAGTTGGAGGTCAGTAACAAGTGGTGTTCCTCAAGGGTCAGTACTGGGTCCAGTCCTGTTCAATATATTCATCGATGATCTGGACGAAGGGATAGAGTGTACCATCAGCAAGTTTGCTGACACTATTCTGGGAGGAGTGGCTGACACACCAGAAGGCTGTGCTGCTTTACAGCATGACCTGGATAGGCTGGAGAGTTGGGCGGAGAGGAACTTAATGAAATTCAACAAGGGTAAATGTAGGGTACTGCATCTGGGGAGGAATAACCCCATGCATCAGTACAGGTTGGGGGCCGACCTCCTGGAGAGCAGCTCTGTGGAAAGGGACCTGGGAGTCCTGGTGGACAACAGGATGACCATGAGCCAGCAATGTGCCCTGGCGGCCAAGAGGGCCAATGGCATCCTGGGGTGCATCAAAAGGAGTGTGGCCAGCAGGTCGAGGGAGGTCATCCTCCCCCTCTACTCTGCCCTGGTGAGGCCGCATCTGGAATACTGCGTCCAGTTCTGGGCTCCCCAGTTCAAGAAGGACAGGGATCTGCTGGAGAGGGTCCAGCAAAGGGCTACAAAGATGATTAGGGGATTGGAACATCTTTCATATGAGGAAAGGCTGAGGGATTTGGGTCTCTTTAGTCTAGAAAAAAAGAAGATTGAGGGGGGATCTTATTAATGCTTTCAAATACTTGAAGGGAGGATGCCAGGGGGATGGGAGCAGTCTTTTTTCAGTGGTGCCCATTGATAGGACGAGGGGTAATGGGCACAAGCTTGAACATAGGAAGTTCCATCTTGACATGAGGAGGAACTTCTTTACTTTGAGGGTGGTGGAGCACTGGAACAGGCTGCCCAGAGAGGTGGTGGAGTCTCCCACTCTGGAGACATTCAAAACCCGCCTGGATGCTGTCCTGTGCAACCAGTTGTAGGTGACCCTGCTCTGGCGGGGGGGTTGGACTAGATGATCTCCAGAGGTCCCTTCCAACCCTGACGATTCTGTGATTCTGTGATTCTGTATGTTACAAGAGAAGCGTGTGAACTGCTGACAATTAAATGAATTACACAAATAGATCTTTAAAACCTTGGCAACTAAGAAAGAGCTCATCCAAACGCATAGCTGTAACAATCTTCCTTTAATTTCTGATCTAATTTTGAAAACATACTTTCTCTCCTTTGTTTTTGCTTTTTATTGCTTTTCCCATCCTTGGATATCAATAATACACTTGTGTCATTTTTCAGCTGGATGTAGGGACCATGTGAATGCCATCTCATCTTACTGTTCACAAGGTTATCGTAAATAAAACAACACAGAACATTAATAAGGAGCAGAATAACATGTAATGCAATTTTGAAGAATTCACACCACTGTTATTCATCTTCTGTGACCATTTAATAGAGGAGGTGTCTGAAAGGACAGATGGGAATTGAAAGCAATGCTCTGGGAAGAAAATGGAGATTACAACTATCCCTCCAATAATTTGAAACTGATTCTCAAGCTTCTTCAAAAATAAATGCAGAGCTCAAGGTCAGAGAATACATTACTTAGAATCAACCATCAGAATGCAGGAGAGCCCCATAGCAGATTTTGCTGTCTGCAGATCTCCTACATTCGTCTTCATCAGTAGCATAGTATCCAGGTTACTGCAAGTGTCTTGGAGTACTGGGCTCAAGTAGTTTATTGATTGCAGTGTAGAAGTGGCTATGCAATGGGAGCAAAACTGCAAATACCCTGTCCACCACATACCGGGTCACATGTGCCACTGATGGATTCTGTGGGTCTGCCCCTCTGTTTGGTAAGCCACATCTGTAAGTGATGGCCAACAATGAAGTGGGGAAATGTTTCCATGACGATAAGCATCGCTTCTTCCTCTCCCCTCCACTCCTACTTCTTCCTACCTCCTCCTGGCTTGCATTCATGATAGGTTGCTTTGCAACAAATCAGTACCACACTGAAGATGCTTTGGGTACTAGCCTATAAGACACGAGAATTCTGCTCTCTGGGTGACATGCTGTGGGAGAGGTAGGCGACCATGGAGGATCTCTAGCCCTCTTAGAGAAGGTAGCCAAGAAGAAACTACTCTAATGGTTGAGCTCAGAAAAGTGGGGGATGAACTTCTTAGCTCTTCAACTCAGAATTATCCCATAATTCAATATCATTCAGAATATCATCTTTAACAACTTACTACATAGCCTTGCTTTCTCCAGAATCCTTTTTGAATTCTGGTTTTAGGAGAGAAATCTGTCTTCTTTTGGATTGCTCAGCACATTTCTGTCTTGTACTGATCTGTCATCTGTGGTTTTGACCAGCAGTAGTCTCCTTCTTACAGCTCTGTGGAAGCAGATGGCAGATGTAAAGTTTCAGCTGCCCCCAAACTGTATCATCTCCTGTGGGAGAGGGATAGACTGGGAGAGAATTTGCATTCCCACTGCTGTTGCTTGTACGAAGCTAGCAGCAGCTTCCTTGGCAGAGGGTCTCCCCTAGCAGTGAGACAACCTGACACTGAATGTAGAGATGGGGTTAGGCAGAAGCAGCAGCTTTTCTAACCCTGCTTCTGACTTTTAACAAGATGCAGCACTGCACATTGACCAGATGCATAAGGAAAAGGCTAAATTCGGGGATGCATTTTGCTCAGTGTCAGTCTCTCCTTGCACACTCTGGACCAGCTGTGCTGTCTCCCCCACCTCCTCCCTCCTCTGCTGCATCGCTGTCTCGCAGCCCAGGTCCAGCTGCTCCTCTGCCGATTGTGAGGGAACATCGATGCTGGGAGTCATAGCACCACAGCTCCAGTAGATCAAGAAGGGGAGGGAGAGAGAGCGTGGGGAGACTGATTATGCCCTATGTCCCTTTCAGCAAGGAGAAGGCAGCAGACCCCATACGGGCTATTTAAAGAAACCAGAGAACCACTGCTCTAGGATTAAACAAAGCAACCAGATGGGATGCCAGGACTCTCTGCTATCACCTGACCCAGAATATGTTTCTGCCTTCCCTCATGCCCTGGGCAGTATCTGCCTTTACTATTTGGTCTTGAAAGGTGGAATGTGAAAGGTGGATGATGGACAGATGCAATGCCAGACACACGAGTTCTTTCAATATTGCTGGTCACAATTGCATGTCATGACCACAGTAGCCTGCTGGGCCACCTGGGTGCAGGAGTACCTCTGGATTTGTAGAATACACATACAGTTCAGGGTCCAGACAAATAGTAATTTCCAGTAAAAAGACTCCAAAGGGTGTTGCTTATGAGGATCACACCCTGTAACAGAGGCATTTACATCATTTTATGGCTCTAATCACAGATTTCTCCTATATAATTGCAGGACTGGTTTCCTGCACTCAAATGGGATGAGCAGCAAAGGATGCAGCTGAACTCCAGCTGTTTTATGGGTCTCTGACACTAGCCAGTGTGCAGCAGCTTCTCTGAATATGAAGGCAGCTGCTTCTTCTTCTTCTTCTTCTTCTTCTTCTTCTTCATATGAAGGATCATATTCATTCGCTTTCAGAGTGAGCTCTGAAATTTCCACCTTGATGCCCCTGTACTTCATCAGACTAACTCTATCAATCGTGTCTCTTTCCAAACATGGCCCATTGAGATAGCTCTAGAAAGGAGCCAAACCTAGAACAGGCATATAGAAGTCAAAAAAAGGGAGCCTCGAGAGGTACTGAGCAGAATAGCCTTAGACCATAATGCCAAGGAAGACAAAAATACCTCAAAATTGAGTTGGGTTTGGAGGATATGCCTAACCTACCCATTTCTTAAATTTTACTAAGTAGCTCACGCTGTAAGAAAACAAAAATCAAGTTGTTCTCCTCGAAACTAGTGGGTGTGAAGAGCAGAGCCCTAGTGCAGCAGTTACACTGAAGAAAGCTGTTACTGAAATAAATATGGGGCCATATCCTGCTGGTCTTATTTATTTTGGCAGCCTCATGGAAGTTGATGGCTTATGTGAATAAATGAGAAGGATTTAGCTTGAGGTGACAGGAGGTAAGCCCTCAAGCAATGGCAGAATGGAAGTGAGACTGCCCAAGATTAGAAATCTAATGTTCTCCCTAGATTAATCTAAATAGGGAAGACTGAAGCTGTGTGGTGTTCAGCCTACTGTACAGCAATCCATCATTAAAAATAGAAGAGGCGGAGAAGAAAAATAAGATGAGAAAAAAGTAAGATTTCTCTGCAGATAGGTTTCTGAAAGGTACATTTCTCTAAAAAAAAAAAAAAAGGCTGCAAGGATTGGATTTGCATTTTTAATCATTGCTTTTTAAAGATCTTTCCACTTCTTTGAAATTTCAAAGCATAAGGAATTTATTAGTAAAATGACATTTTGTATTGAATTTGAATATATTATAGCTTTGATGATAACCTTTATACAACAAGAAAGATTTTTTTGGATGTACTCTCATCTAAAATTAATAGATATACATTCTGTGCAGCCAAATGTTTAATTTGCTACAAGGACTGCTACCATTTGTATTTCTTGTAAGAAGTCTTTAGAACTATGCAGACACAACATGGTCACCTTTGTTAATCTTTTTATAAATAAGCCGTCTTTTTCATGTAAATTTTTAAAGGAAACTTTGTCTTGCACTATAAATATTTGGGGTAAGAGATGGAATCTCGCAAAGACTTCAATTCACTGGTCCACACTGCTACTTTTAAAATACGTGTGAAAATCCGTAGAGACCTGGGATTTTCCTGTAATCAGTTCACCACATTACAAGTATAATGTTTAGGGATGTTGTTCTATAAAGGGCAAGGGAACTAGTTTTACATACCTTATGGTACCTTTACATGGAACAACTGAGCCCCCTTGTAGCCTGTCAGGTTCATTTCACGTGTGCATGGTGTAAATTATACTTTTCCCTTTTGCTATCTATTCCCTAAAGTCATGGCAGGAACAGCTTGCACCAAAACTGTCAGTTTTATAGCAAAAATCTGTCAACATGCAGCACATATTCTGTGCAAAAATGTCAGGGTGCATTTTCCTGATGTGCATGTCATGCATTATTTTCATCAATCTTTTATTTTTTGGAGAGCAAGAAAAAACTCTTTTTTCCTTTGCAGAAGAGAAAAAAAAGAAAGCAAGAACAATTTAGTTAACATTCCACATGACTTCTATTTTCTTCAGGAAGGCAGAGCTTTGTTTCATCTTCTACTATATATTCTACACGCTGTACACTTGTTTCTAAAAATATTAGAAAACCACATCACAGCATCAACTGAATGTCCAGAGTTTTGCATCTTAGATCTTCTCTCTGACAGTTAAGTGTCTCTACAATTATCCATTGTTTGTGCTGGCTTTCTACCTGCTTAGACTTCTGAGTCGTACAAATGCTGCGTGTGAGAAAAGGGAATAAGTATGTGCCTTGGAAAATGACAGAACTCATTGAAAATCTGGGGGGGAAGTTAGTGTTATTGTGTAAGCTTATAACATTTCATATCAGATTATAATCGCTGCATGCAATAGGGTGATGGGTAGCAGAGTGCCACAGTGGCACATCTTGGAATTTGAAACAGGTAGACTGGCACTTCATTTGTGTGAGTATGGGGTGACTAGGTTACGTATAAAGACAACTGGGTGACAGATGTTATTCCTTCCCCGAAGGAAGGAGCATTTCCCCCATTGCAATTGATGAAGAGAACATTGTATTTTGGTATCTGCTGTCACTCAGATTGACTTTGATGAGAGTAAGGCAGGTATGGATTTATTGGACGGAGAGAAGGGAAAGTTTGGGGGGCTGTAACCACCCTACTTCACCATCAGTATAGCCTACTACAGCACATACGTCCCTCATTCCAGGGTGTAAGTTATTGTCACATAACACAACCCTCCCTGCCTGCACTTGATTGGATTGTGGCTTTATCTTCCTATGGAGGCAAGCATGATTTTTTTTCTTCAGCTCTCTTGTCACAGAAGACCTGATAATAAAGTGAATAATTTTTTGTTAATATGGACCACCTTTAACAATTCAACAAGGTATCATTCAAGGTAAACTATCATACTCCTTGCAGAAAATAATTCAAGATATCTGAGATTTGAGCAGTCTGGAGTATTAAGATCTTATTGCTTTGACAACTAATGATCTCAAACGGGCAATCCAGGAAACATGGCCCAATAGAACTAAAGAAATTAGAAGTAAGGTAGGGATTGAATTCTTCTTGAGAAAGCTCCTCAGTCTTCTACAGGACACTCCAGTAAAGAAAGGTGGATAGGTAGATTCATTTCACTTCACTTGAGACTTCTGCAATAAAAGTGCTTCCATCTGAGCTTATCACGCTAAATTCCCTTCATCTGAAGGAGACACTTCTAGGTGTTGATTCATCTGACCCATTTTAGATGTCAGCTTCAGGGTGAGATAATAATATCATAGAAGACCCCATTTCTGTCTATAAAGGAAGTCTAGATGAGCAGCTCAGACCTAGATGCGTACCAGTTCATCATCAGGCAGAGCAAGCTTTTCACAGCATGAAGCAAGTTAGAAAAATTGATCCAAGTCTTACACCAGCTTTGCCTTATGCAATGAGACATCTGTACTTGCCAGAGATGTATGGGTCTGTTCTGAAAGACTTAGTCATTTTAAAGAGCTTAAATGGAGCCTTTATCTAGCACACTGAATTGTCTTAAGGAACAGTATTTCCTTAAACTGAGGTGAATGAGCAGTACAGTACTAAGTTCCATTTCCAAGTATCAACTTCTATTCTCTCTCTGGAGTTCGGGTAATAAGTGATAGTTCAAAAAGATCCTGTATGAGGGCTTATTCTATTCGGTTTTGCCCCATGATCTGGACAATCACTTCTACAGCCCAGTTACCTTTGGGAAACAGTTTTCTCTGTCTCTCTTAGCATGAAATCTCCAGTTTTCCAGGCAACCTAAAGGATTAAAGTCCCTGAAGCCCTAGAGAAGTTAAAGTGAAACTAGATTTCTTTCGCTAGACACTGATGAATCTCCGAAAGCTCTACTTTCCCAAAGACATATTCCCCCCCCAAAATTTCCTCTTAAAAATAAATAAGAAATCATAGCTGGCAAAGGTTATGTCCATAGTGTGCCAGAGATGAAATGGCAGGAGAATTAGTTGAACCTAAGGCAATATTAACCCAGCTACACAGAGCACTGGTAGAAGCAAGGCTCAGCTAAGAAGGTGAGAAAGTCAAGTATTCTTAGTAGACTTGAGCACATTCACACTGCACTTTAAAGACAGGTCACTTGGAGACCTCACTTTCCTCTGAACAAACCGGCCAAAATCGCAGCCAGAGCCTGCAGCTTCTCTTAGCTCTTAGGTGGTGAGTCACTGAGGAGCCTTTTGGGCCACAGACCAACAGGCAGGTTGTGTACCATACTGCTGACAGGGAAGGTTTGCGAAAGCTTCTTTTAATCTGACTTAAAAACCACCTCCCACAAACTGTTTGCTTTTCTGGGGGCTGAACGGCATATGTTCACCTTGGAAGGAGGTTGCTGCAGTAGAGAGAGCAGCTTCTCTACCAGTCCTTCAGGCTTCCACCCACGAGTCCCTGCTTTTTGCCACTCTCTGTGATCCCTTCCCCCACACCAACTATTTTTATTCCACTGAAAATATCAGCTGTGAACTAACTAGGCCCATTTTCAGATCTCCCTTCCCATAGAAATGTACAGATACTCTACCCAAACACTTATAATTCATTCAGTGAAGCACTCTCAGCTGCAATGGTGAAATGCCCCAAATGATAAATCATGTCAGCTGAATTAATATCATAATTTCTAAAATGCTCTTTGAATTCTTTTCCTTCTGGTGTATTTACTTCGACTGATTTGTCCTCTTGCAGCTGCCTTTTCTTTCTACTCTTGTGCTCACTTCAGTCATTTTGGCTTTTATGCTTTTCCCAATGTATCCCAAATGGAAATGGGGGAAGAGAGTAGTTGAAGAAAAGAAACAGTGAAGTGGTGCAGAAAAAGAAAAGTGAAGTGGTCAGATGTGTTTCCTCCAGCTTTTGGCTTTTTCCTTAAATCATTCTGACAGTTAACCACGAGCCCAGTTTTGTTTTGCTGCCCTGATGCAAGTGGAGGGCTTGAAGATTTGGATTTTGTTGTGTTTTTTTTTAAAACTAACTTCTACAAAAGCAAAGCAGAAGACAGTATGTATTTCTCCATTATGATGGTGAATACGCTCTTCTTTACAGCTCCCTCCTATTTAAAAAAAAAAAAAAAGCTGTGTGTATAAATTCCTGGATTCCTACCTGTTGTGTAATCAACAAGGATTTTGTGGCTGCGTTTTCCGGGCTTTTATTAGCAGGGGTGACCACAGCCGGTGCTGCAGCGGTGTAATTACTCTGGTTCAGGGAGGAAAGATGCAATTCCTTGGAATTTAATTGGCTAAGCTGAATGACCTTCCTGGACCTAATCAGAAACAATGCAAAGAAAAATCAAAGCAAGAATTATCCATTTCCTGCAGAATCTGTCCAAATGATGCAAACATAGCCGGTAATTGCTGAAGCCATTTTACGACTGGACGCACAATAAAACACTCTTGCAATTTTAGAAACATTTACTCACTGTCTCTGCATGTTTATATCACAGTACCAGAAGCTCCTGGTAAAAAGTTCATCTGCTAGCATGGAAGGCGCTCACAGGTGAGAGAAGCAATAACAACCTGACTCAGGTCACTGAGTGTGAATTTTCAGCCTCCAGCCATAATAACCTTGTTTAATGTAGGTTTAGGGCTATAGAAACTATGGTTTTTTAAGCAGAGATTGCCAAGAAACAAAACGGAACAAGAGCTTTTCAGGCACCTCGTAATCTGCATGGCTCTGGTGACAGAGCCGTGTTGAAAGATGATGTTTGATGGGTGGCATCACAGCTTGCAGCCTGGGTTGGCCAGTAAAGGAGAAGAAGGCAAAAGCCCAGTGACTACGATCATCATATCACCTGCATGGAGGTGGTCTGGGCCATGGTGAACTTATCCTTACTGCTTGGTAAATATTTAGTAGAAGCATAAGGGAAGAAAAGTCATTAGTGAAAACAAATGCGTGTTGTTTAAACCAAACGGTCTCCTCTGCAGGTGTTTTCATGCACAGTAAACAGATATTTTCAAAGCTCAGTAAGTTTCCGAATATGACAGTTCTTTATACCTGCTTAGACTCAATCCTCTGCATATAATGTGTATACACAGGGGATTTTTGAGAGAATCACAGCACAATCTGAGGAGAGATGTGTTTGGGATGCCTGGATGATGATTCAAGTGCCTGACGAGGAACTTTGGGTTGGTTAAGGGAGTGTGAGGTACTGCTAAGCATCCACAGGCAGTTGGTGTGCATCATGCACTGCTCCGTGCATCCAGCAAATCCTGTAGAAGGAAATGTCAGAAAGGGGGAATAGGTCTAAGAAAACAGAACTAACACTGTCTTGCAGTGATTTGTAGCTACTAATACTTCAGGAACAGAAAAGTCAGAGTACCTGCAGGGAGTAAGGAAACCACAGAGAGAGCTACAAAGATGAGGGGAGGAAACACCATGAGCAACCTCATACATTTGTGGCAGACTCCTGGAGCTTGGATCCAAATTTTCCCTTTTCTGTCAGGTATGATGATGTGTGGGCTCACCGAAGAGCAAGGTTTCCAGTTCTGGTAGGGCAGGACTGTGGTTTGTGAAGTGAGCTGGATAAAAAATTGGGGTCATTGAGGAACTTTTTGATGGCCCAGCCAAAACATAAGGCAAATTCTGGAGTCGAAACTGCCAGACAGAGTGCTATAAAAAGAACTTGTGCTCTGAAAACCAGTTCCTAAACATCTCAGAATCAGTGGGTACCTTTGTATTTAAACTTTCAGGCTTCAAGTCTTCATCTGAGGAAGAGGATCCTGATTATCCCACATACGCACATCTCATGAGACTTTTATGAAGATCGCTTTGCATGTGTGGGATTTTCTGATGTGATAACAAAAGCCAAGACAGAAATTAATAACTGTTGTCCAAGAAGAGTTCAGAGCATGCAGGAAATCAGGCATTCATATGCGTGTATATATTTCTCCCTTTCTGATTAATAATTCCTTCCCCAATCTGAGAAACCTCTCCTTTGGAGTATGGTATTGATGTCCTTGTTTTTAAAAAAGCAAAAAAGGGAAATTAATATTGTGCAACTGAAGTCTGTACATTATAAAATTGGTAACAAGTTTCAGTCAACATTTACAGATAGTCTAAAGATGTTTGCTGTTAATCTTAGGGTTCCCTTTCCAGCAGAGAGGGATATGTGACCTTCATTGACCATTTCCTCCAAACTTGCTTCTGAGGGGTTGCTTTCCTATCCTTATCCTCAGGCTATTTCTTCTCCAGCTCTTCCCTAACAAGTGCAAATGCTTTTGCTATTTATGTAGCTCTTTCTAATTTGCTCTCAAGATTCTTTATCAGTCTCTTTCCTCTCCATTCAGTTTTCTTTTATAGAAGATCTGTATTTCCACATATCAAGTTTCTTATCTCAGTGCTAATTCTCCTTCCAGAAGAGTCTTTTCCTCCCTTCAATTTCTCTCCTGTCTCTTCCTGCCAAGTAATAGACCGTCTCAGTCTTCACATTAGAGTCATCCAAACTTTTCCTCATATCTTTGTTTCCTCCCCAGTCTCTGGCCTCCTTCCCTAGGCTGCTGGGCAAAACAATTTATTTCTCAAGGAATGTCTGGACTGCTTTAGCTGAAACTGTTAAAATAATTTTGCTGAGAGGCTATAATCTTGGTATTGAGAATTTCAAACAAAACAGACTTTAGCTTGATCATAAAAATTGGTTAAAATAGTCTTTTATAATCAGGCAGGCTTAAGTTGGTACATAGTGCTACAGGCCCCAGATATACTGAAGAGTCAGTTCTCTAAAATTACTGAAGCAAAGTAATCTATTAAAAGTGATATACTGCGCTGGCTACACTTATTCCAATTTATAAAACAGAAAGTTTCATGGCCAATATTAATTTTCTTTTGCTACAATACACAGTTTTATTTCATGCTTCATTAATAAGTGTAGGTGTTCTTGACACTAACTCAGCTCTTTCCAACTCGGTGTCATGCATTCATGTTCTTCCTCATACAGTGCGAAATGGGGGGACGAGGTGACTGTTAAGAAAAATGGGGCATCATTTATTACTTGAAGCATGAGGATTTTTAGTTTCTATTTGCAAACCATTGCCAACTTGGCAATTTGCTTAAGGTGGGGGTGGTCAGCCTGCGACCGACCAACCAACCCAGTGTGTCCAGCACCCACATCTCTACTCCTCCCTGAGCCTCCTTGGTTGCTTCCCAGAGCTGTCGCAGACCAAACACCATGTTCTGGAGGTGGCACTGGGTGGCTGCATCTCCCGAGGCTTGGCTGCCCTGTGTCCTGTCCGTCTCCTGTTGTGGCATGGAGTCCCTGGAAAGGCATGGCTAAAACAACTCATCCAGCCCAGAGCCTCCATCCTGCCCAAACTGGGGGATTGGGGAAAGCTGGGAAGGAACCGTATGATCGTTCTGCCATTAACAGGTCACTGCTGGCTGCCTTCTTTGCCAGGGTTGGTCTGCGGCAGCAGCTAGAGTGGATCCCTCAGTGGATCCAGAAGCAGGGAATGCTGCACCAGGCAGCTGTGGGGCATACGCTGAGGAGATGGAGGCAGACCATGGGGCAGGGACTGCAGCTTCTGGTCTTTGCGAGTTACTAAAAGAAGCTTTGTGGCCTGCTTGCCTGAAAAGGTGGAAAGTTAAAAAAATGGTGGCTCTCATGCATCAACAGTGTATTATTTTTACGAACAAAGATAAACTTTATGAAAGCAATTCCCCAAAAGCTGAACTGTTTTATCAGTTATGGAGCACGTGGTAGAATGCAGTCCTCCATGAACATGTCACCATAGCCCCTGTTAACCTCGCTTACACCTGTCCTGACTGTTGACAGTAATTCAGCTAAATAAAAAGCCTGTTTGTAACACTTTATACTGCCAGAGAAATGTGTTGTTGTTAGAGAAAAATGGTGAGTTGAAGTATTCTGAGGGGAAAAAAGAAATCTCCATGTTAGCAAGCACCTAAATAAAGACAGTGTATAACACTGAACTGGTACAACAAATCCATGAGAAAATGTCTTGTCTAACACAAGAATGCCAAGTCGCACCCAACTTTAATTCTTACAATGATGGTGCATTTAATTACGGTGTTAGCTGTATCACAGTAGTAGCTGGAAGATACAATTTAGTCAAGTAAATTTTGCAAATGTAGAGAAATAGAAGCATTTAAAGTGCTTATGTTCAAAATAGGTGAGATATCCAGATGAGGAAGTAGGGATGAATTGTAATTCTGCTTTCAGAGATGAGGACTGAGACACCGAGAAAAAAACTACTCCCCCTGTTCTTCTCTGCATCTCCTTGACTCCAAGGTCAGACAGAAGCATGGCAGTGAGCAGAATTGCACTCAGCTGCTTTTAAGCGCCAAGCCCAGACTTTAACCATGTCCTACCTAAACGAGCTTTTGCAAGTCAATGCAACAACAGAAATGAGACATTTTGACATATCTTATTATACTTAATTAGACATATTTGTGTCTCCTTCATTGTTGTTATTGTATGCTGATTGTATACTGACAGCAGGCATTGTGTTTTAAATTCTTAACAACAAAGCAGGTTTTTAAGTTAATCTTTTCAAACTAGCTTTGTGTGCCTTTGGCTGTACGCAGAGAGAACGGAGAATTCCTTCAAGGAACTTTCCAAATCACAGAGCTTACCACAGCTCTATGAAGGAAGCATTTGGAGGAGTCGGCTGTCGTCCTTGGCTCATCTTATTTTCTTACCTTGCCATCTTTGATTCATTCTCTGAGCTGGGATTCTTCATTTCTTCACAGAATTTATTGCAGCTGGTACCTAGATGGAAACTTCTGGGCAACTGACAAAAGAAAAATAAACCCAATGCTCTTGTAGTTAATTTTACACTGCAGCAGGAAGGCTGGTGAAGCTAAGGAAGTGCCAGACGTCGAGCTAGAAAGTGATCTAGGATCTTGTTTCCACAAAGCATTTAGGCACACTCTGAGATCCAACTTTCTTCCAGGCAGCAGGAGATTGCATTTAGGTAAATGCAAAAGAAATGTACTATAACAAGCCATCCATATACTGCAGCCATCTGGGATGCATATAAAATGTATCACCACAAAATCCCCCATTCGCGGTACAGATCTATTTAATGGAACTAGTTTTATATGCCCAATAATTAAACAGTAGTTGTGCATGTTCAGGCATAGGAGGAATTATTTTGACCATAATTGTGAATTACAACAGTTAAAACAACTATCATGCCCTTTTTCTTTAAACTCTAAAAGCTGTTTGAAACAGTCTCTTCAGAGCGTTATTTTGTGTGGATGTTATGAAAGTTTGTGTCTAGAAAGAGAAAATAAAGTTTGCCGCCGTCCCTCATTGTTATCTAAAGGATTGCAGTGCCATCGTGTGGCAACAAACCCATTTTGAATTGTCAATAGGCTACCTTTTGTGGCTAAGAGGAAATGAAATGAAAAGCCTTAAAAAATAAACAGAGGAGCTGATTTAAGGAATAACTATCCTATGCTAGCGGTTTTCTAAAAAGAGGTACAAAGTAGTAATTCTCACTACTCTTCATCGTATTTCCATGAAGGGTTTCCCAAGTGCTTAGAAGTGGTCTCTTGTTGGCAGGAAAGAGCTTCTTCCACTGAGTCGTGATGACAAAACCCCCAATACAAGATCTTCTATACTTTAAGCAGTGGAAACACACAAATTTCTTTATATTATCGGTAGCTTGAGGTACCATTCCCAAAACCAACAGTCCCGGCTTCACATCTTCAGGGTGCTTCTGGCATCCACAGCACGCTCAGAAAGCCTGGCTGCTTTCGCAGTCCCATAACCATGTGTCCAACAGCTGATATCTGTCCCTGACACCAGCCCAGAAACTCCTCAGTGTCATTTTCTGTGTGGTGATCCTGACACCAGACTGTCTTCACTCCTTAGCCCCAGCATTTCCACATTTCTTTCGCCTGCACAGAGGCACATATATCATTTTAGGTAGGTTACGTTGGTGATATGCTTAGTTTCTATTATATTTCCATTATATACATCTCATAAAATTGCTTGCAGAGAATGTCATGCAAAGAACTGCAAAAAAAATGACTGATATTTTAGTTGCATCAAGAGATTTGCTCCTAGTAAGAATTTTTAGTTTTGCTGAATAAGCTTTTAATCTGTTTCAGAAATACTGCTACAACAGCTGCCACTTGAACCTGCCCTGGCACCAGGAAGAAATCTGGAAATCTTTCTCTGTGAATCTTTAGTTTAGAGTCACTGCCATCCCTCTCATGATTAGATTCAGGCTCTGGAAACTCCTGCTGAACTCCCCTAGGATGTGTTCCTATACCTAATCATAAAAGGCTAGAAAATCTCATATACACTGGTTTGTCATATCAGTGCTTCAATAAAGTAGTCATCATTCTGCAGATATTCTCAACAAGTCTGTCCCAACAGCACAGATAGAAAACAAAATTCACTTATTTGCTTGCACAGTCTATTAGCTCTGATGCATGGAGTAGAAAAATCATTAAAGCAAGTTGTTGAGTCCTTTGTTTTAAAGGATCATAAATTTTCTTTATATATCCAGTGGCTATTATTCAGGTAGCTGGAGACGCACTTTTTTGAGCGTTCCAACCATTGAGAACTGCCCAGCCCATTACAGTCAGTAACAATCAATTTTTGAAGGCAGAGACAAAGCATGCAGAGCAGATCAGGTTCAACTCATACATGTGATAATCTGAGAACATTTAATTGCTGTCAGATCTAATTCCAGCGTGCTCACAACCAGCTAAAACGCATTACACAATATGTTAGTTGTTTAGATCAGTCTTAGTTCCTCTTACAGGTATTTAATGAAAAAGGATTGCATGTGTGATGATGCTGGCTAAACATGTGCTATAGACAGAGATATTTACAGTACCTGGTAATGAAAAGGGAAGGAGGACAAAGAAAAGAAAGAAAACATGGGTAGAAAATGTGGAAAATGTGAAAACTAAGTGTAACGTTGCAGGACTAGACTAACATGGATTGGGCAAGAGGATAAAATTGCTGATATTGTACAACAGTTATAACCATTGAGTTGGGAGATGCAGGGTATATCATCCATGGAATAGAAGTATGTTTGGATTAATGAAAACCTTGAGTAGGTCAGAATTAAAAGATGAGCAATCCAGAAAGCTTGTTAATGACAAAATTTGTCTAGAAAAAAAAAAACAGAATAAAGCTGAAATTTGGGGGAAAAGCAGGTAGATAAACAAGGTGATAACAAAGCTGAGAGGGTCTGCTGGAGAGCTTTGTTTTAGTATAAATTTTCTCATAACAAACAATGGTGTAAAGACTGATGCTCTAATATCCAGTTGGTCCAACAGAAATTAAAGTGAGAAAAAAAATTAGTATAGCTCCAGCCTTTCAAATATTTACATACAACCCTACCACTCTGCATAATTCAAGGAGACAACTATCCTGCCAAAGTCAATAAAACTAAATGCCTTTATGGAAATACTTTTTGGGGAAAAAAATCTGCTTTACATTTTCTGGAGGTTTTTTTCCACGTGAAAATATAACCTGTATCCTTTTCTTTTCAAATTCTTTTTAGGGGAAGAAGGAGAGAAAAGAGGAATGAAATGCAATACTCTTCAGTGTTCACCTGAGCAAAGAAAAAAGCCTCAACATTAAAGAAAGAAGGGTTTGCTTGTTCAGGAGGTTGGGTTTTTTTCTTTACTCTAGGATATGTTGTACTTTTACCAATCCTCTGTTAACTATCTACATATGTCTTTACAGGCAGGAGGCATAAATTTGCAGTGAAGCAACTCCTGAAGCCATGACCCTTTTCCCAGCAGCCACTTTGCTTTAACGGCTATAGCTCGGTCTGAATCTCAATTTCTCCTTTACCTTTCTGTCTTTAAAAATGTATTATCAGTAACATGCTAGACATGTAGGTCACATCTCCAAAGAGCCCTCACCAGGACCTCTGCATTCATATCTGAATAAAAAGCAGAGTGCTGACATTTAGCTCCTTGATTGCAAACACAAGTGTTGCTTGTGACCACAATGCAGAGTTAGATATCAAAATGCTGTTTCTTTTGCCATTCGGCTGAACTGAAACATGAGCACTGAACGGTTTAAGAAATTTTTCCTCCAGAAACATTTCACACAATTTACAGCTTGTAATACAAATGTCCACAAATGTTTTAATGTATTTCAGGTTATTTTCCCTATTATGCAGACTGCTAGAGAAGGTGCCCCCCCAAAACCTGACATTTTCCAGTGAATAACAGATTACGGAATTGACAAGCAAAGAAAGTGCAAAGTTTTGTGAAGTTTTTAGGAAGCTGCAAAATAATTTCTTCAGTAACTGCCTCATGACTGTAAATATAATTTAAAATATTTTTTTTAATTGAATAAATGTTAAACTCTTCTAACAATAAAAGTGTTTATTTGGAAGTCATTCTTCACATTTTACATTTTTATGGGAAAAAGGAATATATACACACTTTAAACTAAAACATCTTCTACAAATATCATGGAGACTTGGCATGTTTACATTCAGTTGAGGCCCATTGTTTGAATGGCTTTTTGCTTTGGTCAGATGATTCTTTGGATGTTTAGAAATCATACTGATCTATTCTTTCCTTTGCATCAGGAAACTGCCACGTTTATTTGGGTTTGATAGATTCCTCCCAGAAGGACTGAAAAATGATTTTACTTTCAGCTGTTGAATTCCATGTAATTTTAATATTAGCTTTACACTTGTATTAAAATGTCACGCAACTTTCATCAAAGTGGATGGCCTACTGACTTCAGCAAGCCAAAACAAACATTATCTGTCCATCTCTAGTAATTCTGCCACCTCCAGTGACCCACTCTGCTCATAAGTGAGCCAGCCCTGCACTTTTCTTCTCCATTTGCTCTCTCTTAATAGTGCTCTTCTCTCCAACCCGGTCCACAAATAACAAATATCCTCACAAATTGACTGAACAGCCCCATCTTCCCCCCTTGGGTTTCCACTGAATCATATCCCCTCCATCTGCTTTCCAGAGACCATGCTGGGGAGATCTGCCTTTAGTCCTGTCCTGTGTCGGGGCACCCTGATTGCTAAATGGTGCTACAGGGCAGACAGTCACTCTGCTCCTCAGGGCTGGCTATACTTTGTCAATCTCCTTTCTCATTCCCACTATAGTTTTTTGCATCTCTTTCTTTGTTATGGTTCTTTCTGAAGCTGCCTTTCATCTGCTTCTGTGTCACTGTATCTGTTAAATTGCTCAGTACTAACACCAGATTCATCAGAGACACTTTGTAATCACCTTCAGCCTTGCCATCCTGGTCCTTGACCCTTCTTAAGCCCTTCAAATTGAGTGCAAAAATGCTATGCCACCACTTTTTGCCCCCAGAAGCAGGGGCTGACTGGAGTGGATAACAGGAGGCCGGTATTTGGTTGCTCTCTAACACCTCGCCATAGCTCTGTGGGAGTACTGCTTTTGCTGTCCAACACCCACCTTTGCTCATTTCACTGATCTCCTCCTTGGTTTTCTCTTTTCAGAAGTGTTATGGAGTATTTATCTGCAGAAGAGAGAAAGAAGCTCTAATCTGCAAGGCAAAAGTATCAAACTTTGCTGTTAGAATTGGAAGATCCATTGCTATAAGCAAACGCAGCCCCACAGAGGTCAGTGAAGCTTTGTCAAATAACTACGATAAAAAACTGAACAGCAAAGGCAACACAAACCGCGTGCAATAGATATGAAGCATGGTTGGTATTGGAGAAAAAAATCTAGTTAAAACAAGATAAACCACTAATTCTGTACCGTCTTTGGATTTATTGCTTATAATTGACATGAGTTTGGTGGCCTTTGGTAGCCTTTAATTCAAATCAACTTCTCTTTGTCATGTAACTGACAAATACCACAAATTACGACAAAAGCAGTAAGGCCAACCTCCAACGTCAAAGGATGACTAAAAACTAATTAAGTATAAAACTAAAATTCCCTATTGCCTAACTACAGGCTAGTGCTGCAGGTCAAAATTAAGGTGAATTTATAGAGCAATGGAGAAAACCCCGTGTTGTGACCCCCTTCCCTTCAAGAGAATAATCCCTAGTAAAGGTCATCCTTATTTAACCTTGCATTATGAAGTGACTCATTCGATGTCTCCTGATCATTGAAAATCTACCACATGATAAGGACACCAGTCAAAAATTAGTTCCACACGTGTTCATGCTTGAAGCACACTTTCAATGATTTGAATTGTATGAGTCAAATATTTGCTAATGGGCAAAGACAAAATATTAACTTGTGAAACAATGCACTGATCTTCTCAGGCAACATTTACACATTACCTAAAAAACTATTAAACAGAACATTTTCAAAGACCCTGACTCCAGCTCCCCCTGACTTTCCCATCTCTTTGCTGTTCTGTCTTTCTGTCCCTTTGAAAAATCATCCGATAAATGTTGGACTACTTAGGCAACAACGTGACTCCAAAACACAGATCTCTCCCATTAAAGGATATGCAATGCGAACTACAAAGAAAATAGCTGATCAACTTATTCACTAGCACTGCAGACTTTAATAATACTCATGCTTATAATACTCCAGTATTATAAGTAGTCACTGCTTCAGATCAAGAACTCCTTTAAAATCTCACCTGGAGTTAGTTTTATATTGGCTCTGGATGCAAATGACAATTCCAATTAAAAGGAAAATCGCAGCTGTATTTAATTTCAGCTGTCATGTCCTAACACATGGAGGTTCTGCAGAGCTTACTTGGTGCCATTGGTCCTTCACACCACCGCACTGGGCCTGGATTCTCCACAGCTGCAGAAGGTCTTATCTGAATCTACCCCTTAAGATTTCAGGTTTCAGTTCAAAAAGGTATTGAAGTGTAACTGAGTAATCCTACAGCTGCCAGACTGATCAGTCCAGCCAGCACACGTTCATAGCCACACGTAGGCTTTCCATATTCTGCAGACCTAATGTCTTTATATTCATTTTCTTTGAGTTTTTCCCTTCTAAAGGCACACTCTGCCACTGACAAAGAAACAGACAATCACACCATTTTAATTACATTATTTCAGGCTTACCTATACTGCAAACAGTTACTATAACTCTGTACAGCTACTTAATCACACACTTAGTGCCTTGTAAGTTTACGTACACTTACATGATAGACCTGACAGTGGGAGATAGAGAGGAAAATATTAATGACACATTAAGAGAGAAGAATGATGAAATAGCTATACTTCAAAATCTATACACATTTAAAAAAACAGAACTGTTCTTGCTAAGCTTTGGATTTGTAGTATGATGATTAATGGCCCCATTTAAATAAGAAAGATGGTGTGACAATGTACTTCCCTGTAAAAGTCTCCCAGTATTTGGTTCAGTAATTCTAAACCAAATACATTCTTGGAAATTAAGTTTCACTGTCAACATATTCTGCCTGTAGTTTAAAGAAATGAGCATTTGCTAATGAGTCTGCCAGTAACACTTCCTTCAGGGTTCACATGTTCCACTACAAAGTCTAGGACAATTTTTCACTGATGGGAATTGTCAGTTCTTAAAGACAATTTATAGCTGATGACACACAATTATAACTTATTCCTTAATGCCACATACGGTTTTCCATGGGATCATGTGATGGTTCATTCATTTTTATACAAACATAACTAAAATACCTGCATACCTAAGAACAACTGAAAACTCCCATGACACATCCATTGGACAATGCTGAGAAAAGCATAGTCCTGTTTTTTCTTCTTTTTTTTTCTTCCTACAGAAATCTTTTCAGCTGACATTAAAAAAAAAAATCAACACTATTAACAGTCTACTTGTCTTTTCTTCTCTTTTTGTTTCCTACAGAAATCTTTTCAGCTGACATTATAAAAGAAAAAATCAACACTATTAACAGTCTACTTGTCAAGTAAATGGGAAATGTAAATCAGAAGGGATGGGAACACAAAGCTTTCTCTGGCCTACCTCAGAGCTCAGGAAAACTTTGCACGCTCTTCTCACTTACTAAGTGACAGACCAGTCTGTGCAGTGAACTTGAAATGCTGAACATTTTGGCTCCTCTGGGATCGTCTTCCTTTCACCAGGGCACTTAGCCCTCAGAATTGCTTCCTGTCCTATTTGTCCCATTCCTTCCAGGCTTCATATTTTTCTTTGTCATTGCAGGAAAAAGCAATTAGAGCCATTTTTGCAGGAAAGTCCATTAGTTCCTTCCAGCTGTGCTTAAGTTTTTTGTTACACTAACTGTTTTCTTTTTCCTTCCCAGATTTTTCTCTTAGCCCAAGACAACTTACTCCATACCATTTTTTTTCTGCTTTTTTCCTTCTTTCAACAGCACATTCTTTACCATGTTGGACACCCAATGAGAGTTGGGTATTACTTGGAGATGCCTTAAGGCTTCTGAGCAGCCAGCCACCTATCCCTTAGACAGACTTATGAACCCCTCAGAAAGGGATGTGGCTGAATGAGGTTCTCAGACCACAAACCACACAACACTGGTTAGGATGGGAGTCTTGTAACATCATGGAATTAATCAGAAACACAAAGCACTATGCTCCGTAGCAGCCCTTTCCTTGGTTACGTTCTCTGCTCGTGTCGTTCTCCCGTCTATTCTGTCACGTGGTCAGGGGTATCAGAGAGCGGTCAGGAGAAGAAAAAGTCTCCTCCGTGCCAGTGTTGTCCTTGACTGTGGACTGCTTGAAGCTGCAATTCCCCTTTCTTCCGACAGTCTCTACCCTGCCTACTTGCAGCTGGAACGACTCATCCCTGGCAGGAGATATGGACTAAGAGGTGGTAGGGTGTGTGGTATATAAATCAGCGACATCGGCAGGCATTTTCAGAAACGTTTTCTGGGTAAGACCTCTTCCCATCGTTTTTGATTTAGAGTCTGTCATTCAAACCACACTGGCTCCTGACAGGACCAGGCACAGTGATATGCACAGGGCTGTAGCGCTGACAGAGCATGAGGAGTGCTGGGTGAGGACAAGAAAGAGCAGCACTTGGCCTCCTGCACCCATTGCATCCTGGGCTTGGCTGGAGCAAGAAGGGATGCTCCCAAGAGCTGTGGAGATCTTAGCAAATGACGCGACGCTCTGGCCCCCGCAGCACAGTCCAAAGGAATCCTGCAGTTGCACAGCTCCTATGGTTCCAGTATAGAGTGTAGTAAAGATGATTACTGCTTCTCTAAGAAATACAAGTAGATGAGAAGAGCAGACTGGAAGGATCCTGTACTCCTGCTTGACTATGCTTGGTTCAGGTAGGAGGATTTTTACTTCTCCACACTTCTTTCACACAAAGGTCAGTTACGGCAGGGGAAAGCAAATTTTACTTTGCATGTCTGCTTCTCCCTTTTGGAAGGATATCTTGGCCACCCATTTTAAATAACTCCTGTCCTGGGAACACAAAAGATTGTTAGGAAATGCTGAAATGAAGCCTTAACTTACATTACAGTAATTCGGTATTTAATGATTTCCTTTGGCGTGAGTTAGATGTAAACATATGAGCATGATAATTATATATATACACACAATTACTCATTCCAATTTGCTTTATTATAAGTATGTCATTTTTCATCCTTGTCAACTACAACACACAACAGGACCAGTGAGTTCTTAGCATTTGGTAGTAGTTTGATTTTTTCCAAGGAGTTTTGACAGAGACACGTGAAAGACAGACACACATTCCATGTGACAGTAAACAAATTTAGAGACAGCAGCCTCTATAAATAATCTATGTTCATCATCTTACATAAGAAAGTGGAAGGTTAGCCACTTATTCCAATCTATTAAATGGTTTGCAGCAGTGTGGTAAGAAAACCTACAGGCTTTCTCACTATCGTTATGCTGTCATGTGGCCGCAGTCAGGGAATGACAGAGGAATAAAGCCCATAAGCATGTGAATATAAATGGAAGTACAAGTCAGTGATTTGGAAACACACAAAAAAAAATCTAGAAAAACAACATTAAGAGAACAAGAAGGAGCAATTTTTCTTTTCTGATTCTGAATAATTTGTCACTTCTTACAATATTTATTACAAAGCTACCAGAGTATAATTTGGAACTTCCTATAGATCCCAGAATATAAATGTCAGAAGCATGTGCACCAGCCCTGCCTCAGCAAGGAACACCCAGTCTGTTCAGGGAAGGATTCCTGAGGTTAGAACACAGAGGCCAAAGGGCAGGGGTTTTATTCCTAGCCAGGAAAACTCCTTTCACTCCCTTGGATAAGTCACTTCCCCACTCAGTGTTTCTTCCATCTGTAAACAATCAAAAAACACCTCCTAACCCCAACGTGGGATAGTGCATACTGACAGTACTTCCTATGAGAAAGAGATCTGGTTCTCTGCCTACCCCAACCCCTGAGTACTGCTGGTGTGGTGAGCATGGACTAGAAAAGCCTTTGAGTTAAGGGAACAGAATTTCTTCAGCAGAAGTCACATACAGGACAGCTACAAGCTACAAGCTATAAGCCGTCCTACATAGGTGTCCTGTAAGCTTCAGGGCAGGGAAACTTAGCAGTAGCACAAATCCAGGAAAAACATTTGTCAAGGGAAATAGGAAAGACTGTTCCTGTCACATATAGAGGTATGAACTCCTGGCTAGTCTACCCATGTTGAGGAAAAGTTAAGAAAGAAAAAAAGAAAAGAGTGCAATTTCCTCCTTGGTTTTCATTCTGCAGGTATGATGGGTCCAGCTGCCTGCTAGCTCGCTTGCATTCCTCCTTGGAATGAAAGAATTGGAGAACTGGAGAGAGGAAATAGTTTCCGCACCTTTTTTCCACTCCACCCATGTTCACTGTCCCACATACTGACATCTTAGTGGGCTAAACAAGAAAATACCGCTCATGGAAGTGTCTCAGAAACTCCTCAGCCACCTTCCCTTAAACAAAGGAAAAGCAGGGAAGGTGACATGACTGAAGACCATCTTGGATACACAACCTTCAAAGATGGTTAGGGAACTGCATATTAAAAATTACTTCTCATCTTTTTCTGACATTTTTTATTGTAATCCAGACAGATAACAGTGCCTGTCACAAAGGAGATTGCATACTTTCCTGGTTCCTGATTCCTTATAAATTCCCAAGCCTTGCTTTTTCAGATTGAAATGACCAAATATTCAGGATCTAGTGAAGGTCTATTGATTTTCTGAAGGACTTCAGCCTGAATCATTGGGGCTGTTTCTAAACAAAGGGAGGATGGGAAAAGGTTGTTTTGCTTATATTCCAGAAAGATCAGGCAACATTTGCTTTATAAAATTCCAGTACTCTCCTTTCACCCTCCTCTTTCAAAGTAGAGATTGGTCATTATATCAGGATTTGTTTTCATATCTGGGATAAGTATTTTTTATTCTTGTGCTAATCCACCCTCATATGGTCAAATCGTAACCCTTTGGAAAAAGAAAACACTCTGCATACATGCACTATAACCTTCTTAGTATTAGCTGCAAACTTTCCAAGTGATCCAACCTCCACTCAGCATCCTCCATCACAGAGATGATTAAAGGATTAAAGACCTTGGCCATAACACCTGGATTCAGAGTATGCAACTTCTCGTCTGCATTGCCTCTGCTTCCATGCTGTGCTCTGAAACCCTGGAAGAGGAGTTTGCCCAATTCAAATACAGAGACAATATGGACCAGTCCTGTGAAGAACAGTTTGGGAAGCACAGGTGGAGGAAAGCAAGACCTGAATTTGTCCTACCAAGCTTCAGGTATGTCCTATCAAGCTTCAGCCCTGACTAGTGAGAAGACAAATAGAATGGGGCAAAAAAGTCTGGTGCAAGGAAGGGAATGAAGATTAGGGATTAATGAAGACAGGTTATGGGGTAGACAGGATAACTAGAAACTAAGTTTGAAGGGAAAGACTGCTAGAAGAGATAGGAAGAAAAGACGCAACAGGCTGAAGAGATATCTCAAAGCAAGAAGGCAGGGGAGATCTGGGGAAAATACCCAGATACCAGGCGTATTTAGTGAAGGGAATACTTACCATGTGTCAGTGTCTCAGTACCAAAGAGAGAAGACTAAACCAGAGATCAGTTGTATCCGACTACAGCACAGTGCCTTTACAACATGAGATGGAACAAAATGTTCCCAGGTCTCACTTAGTGTCACCTTAGTGTCAGCAAATATCTTCACCCTTTCCCCACAAATGGAGGACAACTTACCACTATTATCAATTTCTTACCTTAAAAGAAGAAGGTCTGAAAACAGACCTCAGAATTCGAAGCAGAGCTGGGTGAAACTACATATTTTTCCCCTGTGGTAGGGGGGGGAAATTCTCTTGAGAACAGCAGAGCTGGGACCTAGACAAAATATTTTCAATCTGAATTCAGTAAAGGTAGTACTTATATATGAAGTTTTTCATAATCTGATGTGAGGCTATTCCTCAAGACTATTCATATTGTTTTCATTGCTAATTGACTATCCAGATGAGTAAGTAATTTCACTGTGCCTTTTCACTTACCTGTAAATTCTCTGTGCCTCTCTACTTATCTGCAAAATGGGTATGATAGGATCCCCTCACCTCAGGAATATGCTGGGATAATAAATTAATTAATACCTGTGAACAGAGACATTCAAGAGCAATAAAGGGAATCCAAGAGGAAAAATGATTATGTATTCAGAATGGGTTTGAGCGGTATGCAGTAAATAAGGCACAGGAGCAAGAGAAACAAGAGAAAACCAAAACTCAATGGCTGCGAATACAGTGTACCAAACCAAGCAGAAACCATGCGAAAAAAATACCATTCAGTCATGTCATTAAAGGCTATTATGCTTGTACACATGAGGAGTGCGAAGGAAGATTCCATGGCATAATTAGTATTTTCAGCTGCAGCAAGGAGCATTTTATAATACTAAATTTCTTCATAATATTTGAGAATATGAAAAGAATGTAGCAGAAATTACAAAGTATTTGACAAAATGGAGGACTCATATTTGTGTCATTTTGCCTACTATAAAAAAGCAAAGCTTGAGATCTTGCCAACTACTCTATGCTGTAAAATATTATGCTAGTGGGGAAGACAAGCTTGGCAACACCTTAAACTAGCCAGATGTTAAAGGAACTGTAGCTAACTTATCTCCACACTACACTCATAAAAAACTTGGACCTTTGGTACCACTGACATGCTTCTCTTCTGCAATGATGATTTCAATATGGTGGCAGATGGGAAGTCACAATTTAAATGAAGCATCATTTCAAACCTGTGGACAGTCCTGAAAAAACAAAATATGCATAGGGTAATGCTAGGTCTTCCTCCCTACTTCACTAAATGCTCTAAATAATTTGATTTCCTAAACAGAGGACATAGCATGTATTTTTTCTAGATGGGTATTAATTACAGAACTAACCCCAGGAGTTACCGTTCATTTTCAACCGTGCATGCTTATCAATAATACTCACTCAGGACCTGAACCCCCTCTCCATGACAACAGCGTGAACCAAAAGTAAATTCATCCAAGTTAGTAGAGCTATACCAGCATGATGGTCTAATCCAGTGTTTACTACAGTCAGCCAAAGCCGACTAGAGATTTCAGCAGGCACTAGGGTATCGCCTTGAGATTGCCTCCAGTGTGTGATGGAGATATCTTTATTTCCTTAAAAATCTCAGATTTGGAGTAATGACCTTGCCTGAAATTTATCTCCAAATAATTTTGATCATGAGCTAAAGAATGCATTTTTGGTTGAGGCACTTACAAACATTAAATGTATAATTTTATCTTTATGTTCAAAAAAGTTTGCTCCAAATAGCCTCAGTTTTATTTAATCTTTATGTGCATGCAGTTCTCTAAAATAGCACAGCAGTTCATTCTGATGAGTAGTCAACAGATCAGCTAAGGAATTAATCATAGAATCATAGAATAGTTTTGGTTGGAAGGGTCCTTTAAAGGTCATCTAGTACAACTCCACAACCTCCCCTGCAATGATCAGGGATATCTTCAACTAGATCAGGTTGCTCAGAGGGATGTTTCCAGGGATGGGGTATCTACTACCTCTCTGAGCAACCTGTTCCAGTGTTTCACCACCCTCATTGTAAAAAATTTCTGCCTTTTATCTAGTCTAAATCTGCCCTCTTTGAGTTTAAAACCATTGCCCCTTGTCCTATCGCAACAGGCCCTGCTAAAAAGTCTGTCCCCATCTTTCTTATAAGCCCCCTTTAAGTACTTTTAAGCCCCCTTTGTAAGTACTGAAAGGCTGCAATAACGTCTCCCTGGAGCCTTGTGTTCTCCAGGGTGAACAACCCCAACCCTCTCATCCTGTCCTCACAGGAGAGGTGCTCCAGCCCTCGAATCATCTTTGTGGCTCTCCTCTGGGCTTGCTCCAACAGGTCCACATCCTTATGTTGAGGGCTTCAGAGCTGGACGCAGTACTCCAGATGGGGACTCACCAGAGTGGAGCAGAGGGGCAGGACCACCTCCCTCAACCTGCTGGACATGCTTCTTCTGATGCAGCCCAGGATATGGTTGGCAATCTTCTCCAGAGAGTTAGAATAGAGCAGATATTTCAAAACCTTGTTTCTCTCTACTTGTGTGCTACCATCACTGTCACAAATAGTAAGGAGGATGTTTTCCTGGCTGCTAAGGATAATCTCTGTGGCCCCAGAGGAGGCAAACATGCAACATCTATAACAGGTTGTCCAGAAGAGGAGTAGCAAGAGAAGCAGCGCTCCTGCTCCACTTGATGTGTCAAGCATATGCTCCACCATTTCCGGGTCTACGTTTGCAAACAGAAAATGAGATTTCTCTGCCCTAACTTACTAAGCTCCTCTGGCAATCAACAGGCAAAAATGGGCACCTCAAGAGATTAGTGATGAACACCTGTCTCCAGATGAACCTCAGAACGTGTCTGTTTCCAAACCCTAGATGCCTAAAATTGGAGGAGAGAAATCCTATTTTGAATGACTAGAAGAGAATCACACTGCATGCTCTGAACATATGTTTCTCTTTAGTGTTTTGCAAATGAAAGATGACAAGATCCTTCCCTCTAGAAGTTTGTCCCATGAAGGCCTCACACCCCACAGGAAAAATTCTTATTTCAATGCCTCGTTTTCCAGAGTGCTGAAAGGAGGATCACATCTTTTCTGGATGTTATTCCTTGGGTCGCAGTAAGGCCATAAGCAAGAGAATGCAGAAGAGAACAAGGTGAGACTGTTGAAGGAGAGCTGAGGGTGCTACACTCTGTTGAACCATCTTCCCCAAATTAACATGACAAATGCAGAAAGCAGCTCCAGGAGCCTCAGCCCATATTCAACCAAACTACCTTTCTGGAATGCCATGGATCTCAGGCAAGCACTCACCAGCATACCTACCAAACACATGCACCTCTCCAGTTCAAGCTCTATGAAGTGNAGGGGGGGAGAGGAAAAGGAGCTGTGGTTTCCTTGTTTCCTTTAGTTCTTATATGTTTAAGCTGGAAGGTAAGCACCAAAAGCACATGTTGAAAAGGCAAGCTGAGATTTCTGTTTGGACATAAGGAGGCCAATATGGAGCAGGAAGGCAGGCTCCAAGTGGCAGTAAGGAGAAGTAGCTGAATTTTTGCTTTTGCTGGTGAGATTGTAAAATGGGAGACAAACTCCTATAAAGCCTTCACATAAAACTGGAGAAGAGATGAAGAGGGTTCTTTGTGTAAGAAACTAGAGAAGCAGCAGGAGAAACAGTAAAGGGTATGGATGTAGAAGCCAAGAGAGGTGAAGGAAAGCAGGAGGCTTTATAGGAGATGACAATGGAGAGCTTTGATTATAAGAAGTTATTATAGATATAAAAAAAGGAAGATCAAAACAGGGAAACATGAGTGAAAAGACCATAAAAGGGAGATAAATCTATTTGATGAATGTAAACAACTTTTCAGTGAGTGCAGAGTTATTAAAAGAGATGGAGGGGGAGGAAGGATTTTGCCCAGAGAGACAAATGGCGTCAAGAACTGTTGTTTTAAGATGAGGGGACTAATGAATATTTATACTGTGAAGAAAGAGTGAGAGGAAGGAGGAGAAGAAATATATAAAAACAAGAAATATACAAGCAAGAGCAAGATGAGGTTTGCTAACAATTCATTTTTAATGGATAGTTGGGCAAACAGACAATTTTTCAGATACACTCTGAGAAAAGTCATGTTTGCCCAAAAGCTTGCTTCCATTTTTTCCATCTATATAAACTGATCCAATGAAAAATACTATCTGTTCTTACTTACCTTGTATTGTCTATGTCTTTGGATTTTCAAGGCTGCAACAATCAAGAGCAATCCAAAACAAGACAAAACCAGTAAATTCAGTGATTAGTATACGACTGGAGGGTGGGAGACACTGAGTTAGACACAGCTTTTTTTCAAGAGGGGAGAGACAGAAGAACAGAGAAGTTAGAAGTGAGAAGAAAAAAGTCAAACGCTTCTACATGAAGCAATCAGAGCCCAAGTATGCCTTTTTCTTTACAGAACTGGGAAAAAACAGGGATCTGTGATCCAGCCTTCAGAAAATAGCCAGCTCCTTCAAGTGGGTACTCAGCTCTTTTTTCATTTCACTTCTAAGATCCACATTACATAGTTTCCATATTGTTTTATTCAAGAGCTCCTATTATTAAGTTCCAGAGCAAAAGCATGTGATTTGCCCCTTCTCATGCCATAAAATGTGCCTGTTGCTATGTTATAAGAAAAGGGAAAATCTATAGTGGACAATATTTGGTTGAAACAAACTTTTAATTTCAGCTTTTACTCCTTCACAATGTAAATTTAGGAGTGATTTTGAATACACAATGAACTCCAGTTGGTCTTGCACTATAAAACTTTGACAGGCTGGAAGGAGGAGAGGTCTGGTGCTGCCCACTCACTCTCCTGCCTACAGCAGGGTGAACACCACTGCTGACCGTCTGAAAGCTGTTTCAAAGTTTATAAGAAAGGTTAGATAATGATGGAGATTCACAGTGTCCCTGAGCAATCTGTTCCAGTCCTTAACTATCCTAACCATTAAGAAGTTCTTTCTAATATCTAATTTAAATCTCCCTTATTACAGTTTAATCCCATTATATCTCGTATCCATAATGAATGTAGTGAATAATTGATTCCCTTCCTCTTTGCTGCTACCTTCTGCACATCTGAAAACTGTATCCTTGCCCCGTCTTTCCGTACTCAAGAGTAAACAAACTCCACTTCCTTCAGTCTTCCCTCATAGGCCATGGGGGTTTTTTAACCATTGATCCTTCTTGCTTTTCTCCTCTGGGCTCTTTCCATCTGGCTCCTATCGCTCTTGAAATGGGATGTCCAACACTGAACACAGTATTCTAGCAGAAGCCTTACAAACGCAAGGTATGGCAGAAGAACTCTTCTTCAAAGTACATACCACAGATTGCAAAACAAATGAATAAACAAACAACTAAAAGCAACAGTAAGATACTACTGACTTTGATTCAGCTTGTTATTTCTTACAAGTCGTGATCCCCTTCTGTGCACCTGCTGCCTTCTTCTGTATAGGTTCCTGTCTAAGTGTAGTACTTTGCATTTTTCTTTGCTGAACTGTACCCTACTTTCTTCAGGCCCTTTCTCTAATTTTCAAGATCACGTTAAATTCTACAATGCAAGTGACTTCCTTCGGTTTGGTGTCACCTACAAACGTAAAATACCAGTGAAGAGTCAGGAAACACAATTCTTTGAACATTGATATATCACTTGTTAAGAAAACATCATTCATTTTAGAAACTGGAAACTTAAATAAAACTTCATCATTTACTGTGGATTCTTTCGTCTAAGTTGTACTGCATTTTTGCTGTGCAAGTCATTTACCTTTTGCACAGCACGAGTTCACTGCTCCTTCATAACTCAAAAATTGTCTTAACATTTTAAGGAACCTTTTCTAGGATAAAATTTGCATATGTCAGGATTTCTGCAAGACATATGAAAACCAAAAGAAAATGGCTATTGGCCAATAAAAATAAGTCACTGAGGTACATGCTTCCCATATGTACACTGCCACTGTTTTTCAGATCCTGTCGTATGCATCATTGCTCATTTTCTGATAGTTATCAGAAATAATACTAATATTCCAAGCCTTCAGTTGGACCATAAGCCAGAAGTGTTTCATCAGCTACCAAAGAGCTCAGAGCTATTGCAGAGTCTTCCTGTATGATCCCCCACTGGCTCAGCAGCTCTAACCACTGAAATTAACTGGGTTGTTTTATTTGTTAGAGACAAAGCAGAGGTAAGAGAATGAGAACAACCTCTGCTGAATAGTGTAGATCATTAAGCACATCTTAATGAACTGCTTTTAAAACTAATTTTAGGAATTCCAAAAAATGGGGCATAAAAAGTATCTTATGGACCCATGGTGCTATCAAACTTTAGAAGTGACTTTGGGAAATTTTGAAGAAGGGAGTTTGGTTTGTTGGGTTCAGAGATGTATCGGTTTGAAGGGCTGGCCCAGCTGCATTGCTGGTAAAGGCCGAGGAGAGTGTGGACTGGCCCAGTAGTGAGATTTCTAGTATTTGCTTATATTGATCCAACTGTGCCAAGAAAAAAGTAAGTTCTTTTCAGAGACTGCACTCACTTAACTAAATCAAATCTAGCTAGCTCAGTGCACATCACGGCAAGGCAAGTTCCCTGGAAGGACACAAGATTTGTGGGTTGCTCTCCAAGAGAAATAAACTTCATTTGAGATGTCTGTAAGAATGAAGGCAACGTAGATTGTGTGAGGAAGACATTTGAATATTCCTTCTCATGTGCTGTCTTTTCAACCTTCCTTTGGGCAAAAGGAAATCCCAAAATCTTTTTTTCCTATTTAAAAATCAGCCTTGTTAACAAAAAGCCAAATCCTTAAGCAGATGCAAACAAGGTAAACAGAACCCAGGCAGAGAGCACAAGCAGGCGAACAGGACCCCGACTTAGCAGTGACTTCTGCCGGCATTCTCACACTGAAGGTTTTCACCTCTCAATGTTTTGAATCTGTGCATGTCCCAAAATGTATCAGCTTTAACAGGCTTTGGAGTTCAGTGGATAGCCATTTAGACACCTACTCAGAGCCTAGAAACTGACACCTAATTCCTTGGAGAAGCTCTTATTTTCAAAATATAATTCCTTTGGAAATGCCATTTGATTTCATGCAGAATGCAGTGGCAGGTGACAATTACTTTTAAGACTTGGCTAGAGAAGTAGCTGTCTCTTCTTGTTTTCTACCAATTTTTTATCATCCACACAGAATATAGGAGACCAAGGTCATTTCTTCCTTGACCCAGAGCTAGTCAAACTCACATTTTCTGTCTCCAGAGGGGGACCTAGTCACCCAACTGTCCTTAGAAGGTGGGGGAGAAGGACGTTATCATTCTGGTGGAGGTATGGTCATTCTATTTTCCATAGAGGAAACTGGGATTCAGGGGCTAGAAAACTTATACGTGACTGTAGCATAGTGGCTGGGGTAGTCACAGAGGAAAAATGAAAATTTCATAGAATCATAGCATCATAGAACGGTTTGAGTTGCAAGGGACCTTAAAAGATCATCTAGTTCCCCCCTCCCTGCCATGGGGAGGGACACCTCCCACTAGATCAGGTTGCTCAAAGCCCCATCCAACATGGCTGTGAGCACTTCCAGGGATGGGGCATCCACAGCTTCTCTGGGCAACCGGTTCCAGTGTCTCACCACCCTCAGAGTGCAGAATTTCTTCCTAATATCTGTTCTAAATCTCCCCTCTTCCAGTTTGAAGCCATTCCCCCTTGTCCTATCACTACATGCCCTTGTAAAAAGTCCCTCTCCAGCTTTCCTGTAGACTTCCTTTAAGTACTGGAAGGTTGCTATAAGGTGCCCCCGGAGCCTTCTCTTCTCCAGGCTGAACAACCCCAACTCTATCAGCCTGTCTTCATAGGAGAGGTGCTCCAGCCCTCTGATCACTTTCATGGTCCTCCTCTGGACTCACTCCAATAGGCCCATGTCATTCTTATGTCGAGGGCGCCACAGCTGGACACAGTACCCCAGGTGGAGTCTCACAAGAGCAGAGTAGAGGGGCAGAATTTCATGTCAGATGTATTCTCGTTTCTAAGCAAACTACTCCTTTGGCAGTGAAAAGCCTTCAACAAGAAGGGCAGAGCTGACTCATTCTCCACGTCATAAGAGCCACCAGTTATGGCAGTCCCCAGGCCAACCTCAAATTTGAATACCCACAGGCAGAGAAGGTGCCTAATTCCAGCTCTACCAGACTCTGAGATGTTCGTTCCCATTGGATTTCGAAGGGGTAGGGCGTCAAAACCCAGAAAACAGCAGAAAGACCCTGTACCCAGGTTCCCCCATTGGTCAGCTTGAAGCAGCTCCTAGTTTGACACGTCAGCAGTCGTGAGCTTGATGACAAACATCTCAGATTTCCTTGTATGCCTTTCAGGGTTGCTCAGGATCCCACACCTAGAAATTGAGGACAGCAACTGAGTCCATAGGACTTGCACCGCTTTGGGGATTCCAATCTGAGTGCTTTGCTGTATTACTCCCTTAACCTTTTAGCCACACGGGGCATCACCAGTCTTCAGGCGCGCTTGCACCAAGTGTGCAGTCACCAGCTATCACACCTTCAGTGGTCCTACCTCTGACCAGCTGAAAGAGACCAGGGAAAGCAGATCCGATCTTAACCGTGAGATTAGAAGAGATGGTTGAGAGATTAATGTCGTCAGGCCAAGCTTCTCTCCTACCCCCCCCCATGCTGCCCCATTGCTGTCCTCGTACAAACCCCCCGTTATCGCTGACAAGAGCAGTTTATTCTCCTGGTCTCAGGTCTCACATCCTTACCCCCTCCGACGGCAGTGGGCGTGCTGGTAGAGACCCGGCCACGCCACTTCTGTGCGGGGCAGGAGCCGCCCCCCTCTGCCCACGGCGGGGGGGCTGCGACACCGACAG
>VZSZ01000017.1:218707-244161 GCA_013398815.1 Ibidorhyncha struthersii | reverse complement strand
ACCCCCCGTCCCATCAGAGCCCCCAAATGTCTCATCCATCACGCTGCGGCGGTCCCCCCACCCCAGTCGGGCTGGAGGTGGGCAGAGAGGTTTTTGTGCCTCCGGTGCTTCATCAGCAGTTTGGAGTGAAGAAGCTGATAAGTTTTGACCCCAAACAGGTGCACATGACTGTGGTGTTGTATATGAATCATTAATTTGTTGGTTAAAAAAAGCTTTATAGGTTCCATATGCTTAAATCATATTTATTAGTTATAATGGAGGTATTGCAGTAGTACTTTGCCCAAATGACTGACAGACAGACATTCCTTCGATTTTGTTGTGGCAGTCTGTAGAAGAGAAACTTAGAAAACTGTGCATGTGACAGATAGGATAAATTAATCAGTGTCACTGCAAAGTACAAAAAGCAATCAGGAGAAAGAAATAACAGTCATTATCTCTGAATCGGTAGTTAGGTAAGGGGAAAAGAACAGCAAATTGTTTTAGACAGATGTAATGGCAGAGAGGGAAAAAAAATCGTTATTAGTTTAGAGAAGAGCAGTAAGAGTTTCTTTAGACAGAGAAAAAGCAGATTGTAAAGTCGAGGATACTGCAGCAGGAGAAATTTTTGCCTCTAGGAGAAGGCAGATGGAGACAAATGTTAACGTTTTGCCCTTTGGTTGTGATGGAGTGAGGAGCTTCCCCCCAGACGTTGAGAAGCTGCCCTGGAAGGGCAATGGGAAATAAAGCCCTGCCTGCTCTAGGAAGCTTTAACCCATCAAACCTATTTCTGAACTTACATTGCAAGAGAAGTTTTATGGCCATTGAGTTTCTGTTAGAGATGCAACCGTCCTGACCACCGGGCACCTTCTGGGAAGTGCGTCTGCAGCGACGCTCTAACCGACACAGCCGTAACCACGGCAGGTCTGAGGAAACACCTGCACTTCTGTGCCAGCAAAGAGAGATGTCTAGATGAGGCTCCCTGGGCTCTTGGGACATCCAAGAGTTCCTGAAAACTTTTTCACTACCAAGTAAGTTTGATAGGAGTGCCACCATTTTGCTAATGCTGTACTCCACAGTTTTAGGTATTACAGAGCTTAGGGAGGCTAAGAAAGCTGAAAACAAGACAAATACAACTTCTGGGTGTTCCTTATATCTAAGCAAATAACCAGAGACAGACTGACCCTTAAGTTCTGAATATTTGAAAACTACGGAATTGCAGATGTAGATCTTAATCCCACTGAGATTTCACAGTGAGACTGTCTAACAGTGACATGACCTGCTGCAAATTAACAGATAAATTCTCCACTGTTTTAATTTGCAAGAGAGAAGAATTAACTCACTTGATACTGAAACTTTTGCAAGCCTGGAAAGAACCACTTTCCCACTTTAACCAGCACCATCATGAGCTACCTGACGGCAGCCTTAGCAAAGCTCAGCAAATCAGCAATATGGTACACGAGCTGAAGACTGGAGTTGAGAAAGTAACCAAAAAGGTAAGATTTTCGATGTAGCTTTTATTTACACCAGTTACGTGGTATGAGTGACTTCCGGGGGGGTCAATGTCTGTGCTTACTTGGGCTGAAGCCTTAATGCCAACAGAGGCTCTGATGCAGCAACGCTGGACTTTGTTACAGGTACAGGAATTTTTCAGCCAAAGGATGTGACTTAGTTTACGGATTGGCAGATACGTAGATGACATTATATATGTCCATGCGTGTAGAGCAATATTTTATAAATATGAAATATATGAAAGAAAAACACAAGTACAAAGACTAGAGCCGTTTACAGCTTCACGTATGAGCCAGTAATGACTTGACTTCTCCAGGGCAGCAGGGGACGTGTGGGTAGACCATGACAAATACTTCACTATTGTTTTCAGGTTTATTTATATTTACATTCTAAGTAATCCAAGTATGACTGCTGTCTGCTGCAAAAAGCTCCTTCCTAAGGCAACAATTTTATGCTGGGATAAGTTCTTCAAGACAGCAGTGACATTGCTTAAGTCAGACGCCAGTCACAAAACAATTTCAAAACTCCGCTCCAAATTCTGGCAGATCATGTATAAAGTATTGGATGTCATTTTTTGTTATTTCCATTTTTGTCTTCTCATTACTAGCTAGAAGTATTTATTGTGCATTCATATCTAAACTTCTATGTAGTTTTGGCTGAACAAATGAGGGCTGTGTGTCCATTCTCTGAAATGGCTACACTGCCAAGGTGTCTGTTTCACTGAAAAGTGAATAATAAACTGCTGTCTTACACTAGTAGATCATCTTTCAGCTTTATGAACACAGCTGGGGATTACAAATTTTAAAATTATAAGCAGCTCATCACTAGAATAGGATGAATTGCTCTGAAATGCAGCCCTGATTAGGGTGACTCTGAGAGTTACAAAAGGAAAAAGTCCATCTTCCCAGTGCAGCCGTGGTTCTGGGTTAAAATGGCCTTGAAGTTCAGAGGTGTTCAACCTCAAAGCTTAACCTTTGTTTGCTTCGTTCCGTAACTGAAGCCGGCCATCAAACTTGAAACTAGCTACACGCTTCTGGTGTATTTACCTGATGTTTTAGAAAAATCTGAAACACCTTTGAAGGAATTACTAAGAAAGAAGGCTTTGAAATTTTGACCTCTCTGTACTATGGACATACCACAAGGTAGAAGTATAATTTTAAAAATGAAGCAAACAATGCAAATTGTTTGCAAACGTGCCAATATTCTGCAGCCGTGTTTTTCTTTAAGGCACTTATTCTGAGCTTGGTTCTGTTGTGAAGCTCCATCTCTGAAAGGTGCTAACAGCCTGCAGAGTTCACCGGGTTAAACAGCGCTGGTGAATGCTCATGTTAGAAGCTTCCCTTCACAAAACTCGTTAAAATAAATGGCTAGAAATTTTCAAGACTGATTTGCTATATTACTTCAAGAGGAAATAACGATTACCAAACAGGAGTTCCTCTACTTAAACTCAGATGGAGTTATACTGCAGTATTCTGGCATATACTATTATATCAGACCATTTCAGGCTAGTTTAAAGGTTATATAGGTCTTGTTAAGATAAAAAGACAATGTTATTCTATGTAAGAAACTTTACATATATCTTCAGTAAGTATGTGAAAGGTCTGGAGTCGAACAGCCCAACAAAGCGATGCCTCGGTTGACTTCTGCACTAGCATTTTAAAGGTTTGTTGTATGTATAGTTATGAGTTGTACTTCTTTTCCTGTTTTCAATACAGATGCAGTCGATGGGGATCATCAGCAATTCATTAAATGGAATGGCATCATCTGAAGCCGCTGGTTTATCAATTAGTAATGAAGCAAACATGATGAGTGACTCTGACTTTATTCACTGTTTCAGGAGAGACTCCAATAAAGTACAAAGCTACTTAAAAATTCTTAAATGTAGGATTATGCCAGAAAATAGTTGTTGAGTTGTAGTCTCTTGACAAGCAGTCTTCAGCATGTTTATAAAGATGAAAAAATAGAATTTATAAATTATCATATTTACAGTAATTTTAATAGGAAAGTGGTTTTGAAATTCTTTGGCAGCTACTTGACATGGTTGACCTATGCAGATGAAATATTAAATAAAGCGTTATGTGTGTATGTGGGTTAACGCATCAGACAAAAAGCAGTCCTCTAGCAGTAGATAAATAAATGTCTGTGACAGACTGTGTTATGGCTGACTCACACAGTTTAGATATATACATAGTTGAAAGTGAAATTCAGTTTGTTAAACCTTGGTACAAATACATCTATGTACTATCAATAAAGTATATTTTTATGTAAAAAGATGTTTCCCCCCATTTCTACGTATGTACATACCTGCAGGATAAGAGTGGTATTGCTGTCGATGAGTTCATGTAACTGCAGGGCCCACGGCAGACTTTAATGTTCACAACATACTCTGTACTCATTTCTGTGGGCTTTCACATGTGCCCCATACGATCTAGTTCCTGCCACTTGTATTCATTTTGAATGCTCTTTTATACCTGTAATGGCTTCACCGATTTCAGTGGAAACTCCTAAAGAAACAGTTTCTATATGAAAGGTAAGTCAGAATTCTGGTCCAAATACCATTTCAGTCCGTGGGCTGAGCATGGCTGATGTAGCAGTAAGTCTCTTTCCCATAACACATGCTGACAAAGGGCTTGGGTTTTACAGTAACGATGACAAACTCTATAGTAAATAAAAATCTGAAAGCTGTCAGATATTTTATAGCAATCACATTTTCTTAGGCAGTGGGGTGGTGCTGATGGCGGTTTATAGAACAAACCATCTTTGCATTCAGATCCTAAATGAGCCATTTGAACAGGCATTTATAATCAACATGGATTGATCTTTAATATTCTTGACTATTTCACCCCTGAATGCTCTTTTCTGGCCTCCCCTGATCTTGATGGTTGTTGACAGTAGCTGGAGCTTGGGCTGCCAAGAATGGAGAATAAACTGCTGGTGATTATTTAATAATGATACTGGATTTGGGCTTGAGAAACTCAGCAGGAAAACTTTTCAAAGAAACATTTATGCAGAACAGAGGAACAACCTTTTCAGTAACAGTTCCGTAACTGCCAACATCCTGAAAACTTCGGCTATCGAGTGTCTAGTAGACAGCTGATGTACTTTCTCAGCTAGAAGCTGTGAGCGTTCACAATTCACATCTGCTCCCTGTTGTGCCAGGTATGGCAGAAATGCGAGGGGTTATATCGTGCCTGCCCTGAAGATGTTACGAGCTGCGATTCCTTCGGCAGCAAGATACTACAAACACAGACCGCAACAGGAGTACTTGTGCAAATTTTGATGAAATTCCGGAAACAAAACATGGAGAGTAAAGGAAGGCTCCTCTGGGCAAAGAGACAGCACCAGAGAGGGGTGCCCACTCTGCCTGCATCTGTCCGCAGCCTCAGAAGATGTAGTAGCAATTAATAATTACGGCGTTTATCCCGTCCCCTAGTGCAGCCGCAGCCCCAGAGGACAGCAGCATGCTGGCCTGGTGTGTCTCCTGTGCCAGCAAGGGCTTGTTGCTGCCTCTGAACCGCCCAGGCTGGGCACCTGTGCGGTCATTAGGGAGAAAATCGGCGTTGGGGGGTGATCCCCCTCCATCCCGGCCAAGAGCCGGCGCGGCGCACAGCAGGTGCGCAACAGCTCTGCTCCGCCAGCAGCGGATGGTGACAGACACGGGAGGGGCTGCTGGGACAAACGAGGCTGACGGGAGGACGCAGGACCCGCAGAGTCCCTCCCGTCCCGTCCCGTCCCGTCCCCCGGGACCCCCCGGCCGGGGCTGATGCGCTGCGCCCCGCGCTGCCACGGGGGGGCGCCGCGGGCAGGAGGTGGCCGTGTCCCCGCGGGTGGGAGGTCGCCGCGGACCCGGCAGGCGAGCGGTGGCTGTGTCCCCGCGGATGGGAGGTGGCCGTGGGCCCCGTGGGCGGGAGAGGTCCATTGTCCCTGTGGGCGGGGAGCGGGGGGTGGTGACTCTCAGAGCGAGTTGCAAGGTGACTCAGAAATCAGCCGTAATGGCTACAAGCAACTTCCTCAGCTGGGAAGACCCCCCCAGGAGTTGCAGCTGTGGGACAGGTGGAAAAAATGTTGCAAATGGAGCAGATCATAAAAATAATTTTCACCTCCTCTAAAGGGCAAAACCTGGAAACATTTTGCTGTAGATAAAGATAATGAGGAAGCAGGTGCCACAGGAGCAACAACAATGCACCAAAGTATTACCTATAGTCATTTATACTCATTTGCCGTCACAAATTAGTGTTACATTTCGAGATTTGCCTTTGGCTGAAGAGAGGCGTGTTGGTAAAACAAAAGCCGTCGTATATTGCCGACATCGCCTTGCTTCCTCTTTTGATTGAGAAAACAACTGAGCCGCTGGCTGAAAAGGGTATGTTTTTCTCTCTGGCCACCGATGCCTCAAAGAGAAAGAAATACCAGTGACTGTTGCTTTATACACAGGGGAATACTTCATCTCCTGCAGGATTTCTCTCCAAGACAGCAGCGAAACTAGTTAGGAATATTTGAAAATGTAAAATTGTGCATTACAACCCAATGCTTTGGAGTTTACGGATTCAGCATTTGCGTCTGAGAATATTAGGAGAAACAGCTTTGCAAATTAATGGAAAATCAGAAGTTCAGAATTGTCTTCCAGTTAAGTGCTGGGCTCAAGTGCCACAATCTGTAAGCATGGACATTACAGGTAAGCCATGGTGTAATTTCAGTTTGCAGAACAACCTGCTTCCATTAACTTTCCTTGTCAGCCAAACAAATTTAAGAATTAAAAATATCTCCATTGTTCTTCACACCTTATTCCACAAAACGTTGCAGGATAGACCCGGGATACCGACATTTTTGTAAAGACCAATTCATTTTTTCAGTTAGTAGTAGCTGCTTTTTCACGTTACAGATTTCCTTATCATAACTTTTCTGTTTTTTTTTCAGGATGATGAAAGGTGATAGAGACACTCTCAGCAACTGAAAACGCATTTTGTTTTTTTCATAATGTGGTAAATGGCTTTGATAGCATATCTTAAATTTAGATTGAATCTGATACGTGCTGATGTTTGCACGGTAGATTAAGTGACAGATGTCACAAGAGAGACTTGTAGTTTAACTCTTATGTAAAACCACATGATAGCAAAGCAGGAACAAAAGAAAACAGACTTCTTTAAACGATATGCATTAATGTTCACCTACCCTGTGCTACATTCAAATGTTGACATGCACAGAAAAAAATTACTTGGAAAAACTTAAGAATTCCTGAAGTGCTGGATGGTTATAAAAGGCAAGATGTCTGTGTGTTTGGGTGAATACTGGAGGATCACTGTTGAGATGTTGCCTTGTGACATCCCCGTCCACCATGCCCAGCTTCATTCCTTAGAAATACAACCAGTATCCATAGGAAATCAAGGAGTGGGAGTTGCTATTTTCTGGCAGCTAATTTAGGTGTGAACCCACGCGGGGAGCATCTCAGGTCCAGGCTTACGTACCTCAGGTTACCTTACACAGCAGCACTCATCAGGCACAGAACTTAAAAGCACGTTCATTGAAGACTTCTACAGTCAATGGCAATTCCATCCCTTGTGAACCTTTCCCTGCAGGAGCCTTTCGGTGTCCCCATGGTCCAAAACCAAGTCTCACGTTAATTGGGCCCTAATTTCTCCCTGGTCCTTTCTTAAGGCACTGAATTTACAGCTAACTTGCTTGAAATTGGTTTGTCTTCCCTTATAGTTTGTGAAAATCAGTAACGGTCTTGTTGGTAAGAGGGTGCTGAAGCATGTGGAATATACTTAATTTATGTCTGTCTTTTGACTGTGGAACATATATTCGTCAGAGGAGCAGTGCAACTACAGTGATGGCAACTGGTATTTAAAACCCAGTAGTAGTAAATCCCAGTGGATAAAACAAATCTGATGTATTACTGCAGCTCAGGAGTGACATTTGACCGTTGTACTATTGTTCTGACACTGAAGTTAATAATGCAGTTTTGTGCCTTAAAGCAGTCCTGTTCTCCTCAGCACATCGTAACAATTAATTCCTGTTTGGCAAAGAATCAATACAAACAGGAGAAGTGTTAGAAAATTATTTTATGCTATAAATCTGGTACAACCAAAGCTTAAGTGCTGACACAGGTGTGGTCAACAAATCCAGCTTGTAGCATTGTCACGTGAGGTCCACAGAGGAGCTAGCTGGCCTCTCGTGCCCACAGCCGCACAGTTGTTTACACGCAATAAAATGTGACTGTGGCTCTGCCAAACATAGACTGGCATAACCAGCATCATTTGTCACACCTTTTAATAGACCAAGAGCCAAACCTAGAAATGGAAATTGGCACCTTCTTGTTAGGTATCAGAGAAGCTCCTTTGAGTGCCTGACCTTAAGAACAGACTTTCAAGATCCACGTGCAGACCCGTCTGGAGGATCTCCAATAGGTGGGGTGAGAAAAGCCTCTCCTGTTCCTCCGACTGCTTGGTTGTGCAGCCAGATCTCCGTGTCAGCAGCGCAGCCTGAGGGCACGGGAGTCTGGAGCTCGGGTAACAAAGCGAGTACTAAGTCTGGGCCCTTTCTCCCTTTCCCAGTTGTATTCTGTATTCCATTAGCATTGATAAGGTGCCAGACTAAACAGAGAGATGCCCAGCGAGTATAAGTATCTGCATTGTTAATGGTCTCTGAAGAGCTGTTTTTTTTAATTGCGGTTTGGAATTTGAGGTACCTGAACTCTGCCCAGCCCAGGATCCCAACAAGCATCCTTCATAATATTCTACAGCCTGGAGGTACAGTCTCAAAATGCCACACATAGGAAATACCTCAGATAGACACCCTACAACCATGCTGCAAGGTCATCCACCAGGTCATACAAGTGATATGAGGGTGGCAGAGCACTGGAACAGGCTGCCCAGAGACATTGTGGAGTCTCCTTCTCTGGAGATATTCAAAACCCACCTGGATATATTCCTGTGCAGCCTGCAGTAGGTGAACTTGCTTTGGTAGGGGGGTTGGACTAGATGATCTCCAAAGGTCCCTTCCAACCCCCACCATTCTGTGATTCTGTGCTATGTTGCTGGTTTTAACTGTGAGATGCGGTGGGTATCTATCATGTCACTCTGTAATACCAGATGCATTCTATGCCTTACACCACTCCAATGTGCCTCTCACGAAGCACTTGAAACACCTGCTGGGTATTTTGCATATAATTTGTGCTTTGTTATTTTATAACTAGTGTGCATACATTATTTGAAGAAAATGAATACTTACTACTCGATCTTTCACACAGAAAAGTGACACTAAGTATATCGTATTTTTGTATTCATACCGAGCGCTGTTTCTCATTTACCAAGTTTTCACAGCATGGACTGAAGGGAAACATCTCCTTTAAACAGCTTAAAAGGAGAGGAATCAAGGTTGTATGTCTCATGGGCCTAAATCCATTTTGACTAATTGAACCAGACTATTGTAGGCATAATCCAAAATTCACAGGTATACTTTTAGGGTTTTTAAGAAAGCTTGATCAGCAGTTTCAAGTGAAGAATGTTTTATCTGGCATATCGAAACTTTATTCTAGCTGTGGAGTAAGAATATTGGTAGGAGGTGTTAAAGAGATTTGGAGGGCCGTGAAAAGGTGTAAGTTTTAAGAGGCTACAGTGAAAACAGAACTTGCTCAATTTAAAACACATATAACATTGTAACTGTGAAACCAATTCTGCATGAGCCTTGCTTCATCTCTGCCTCAGTGAGAGATCCTTCAGATGTATTCCGTTTAGCACATCAGCTCAGAGTTTTGATAGCGGTTCGCATTCAGTGCTTGTAGCACCATCAACTGAAAGAGTTTCCCAGGGAGCACTCTGAATCCCATTTCTCCTCTCCAGAAATGCTGCTTGTAACGCAGGTGCATGACTGATTTGCAGTAAAAGAGTATGAGCAGCTGTGAAGACTCCCTTTCCCTAAAAGGTGAGATGGGAAAACCCCACTCACGCCCACCATACACTGATTTCCTCCAAAATGGGAAGCACTGATGAATACCCCCCCCCTCCACTTAATCATTTGATGGTAGCTTGGAAATACCTGCATGCCTTTCACTGTAGGCAGACACTAGCAAATGCCATTTCAGAAGAATCTGGGCCACCAACACTTGCTGGTCCTTCAAGGAGGAGTTAGTCAAACAGGGCACTACTATGACTTCAACAGGACAATTGCATAGTAAATTCATCCCCACATGTACGCAATCTGTCTGTTCATCCCTAAAGGTTTTAGGCAGAATATGAGTTGGCTCCGGGATTTCAATTGCAGGATAGGACTAAACTTCTCACATTACTGAATAGCATACAATGCACGGCATACTAAATGTGTGCAAGTGCCTTCTGAGGCATCTAGGCAGCGTACGCTAATGAGGGTTTGTAACCACAGGAAGAGATGACTTCTTCATTTTTCTGTAATTCCTTTTTTCTTTAAAACAAGCGTAGGAAATCACATGCAAAGAATGACATATAGTGCAAGACTAGGACTGCACAGTTGACCACTTAGAAGGCAAGACACGCACAAGGCGGGATACAAAACTATCCTGATCATGCATTAAGTTTGCAGTGATGAAGCTTGTATCGTAATCTCAAGTTTTTTAGCTGCAAATGTACCTAAGCTTCACCTTCCAGATAATATCACATAACAAGAGGAATAGTAGATCATCCACCAAAAGGTAAAACGATAAATAACAATTGTATGGCTTTTTGAAAGATGTACAATACAGTTCAAAAAGCTGTGGAGCTCAAGGCAAGAATAATTAGAAGCATTCATGTCATGCATGATAAGGAACGTCAGACTAGATTATCATAATCATCTCTCTTGACTATAAAACATATGAATCTGCCAGAAATGAAATAGTCCCTATAAAACCATGTTCTCCAAAAGATTTTGCCTGTAACATAAAATACCTTTTGTCTTTCTTCTCAACAAAAGCATTTATAAATACATGAAAAAGATAAAAAAAGTTCTGCTCCCATTTTGAGCTATAAAGCCTTGCAAATAAACAGAAAATGATACTTAAATTCAGGGTGATTTCCTTAAAGTGGATGAAGCAAGCAAATCGTTTCAAGTAAAGCAGTTTTAATAATATTATTTCAGGCTACTCGTATTACACAGAATACTGTCCTGTCTTTGATACAGACATATACTAATGTAATTGGCACCAGTTTAAATAGGAGTAAGTCAGTAATAAGGCTACTATGGTATGCCATCTCCTGAAATACTTCTCTGACATGGTTGTAGTGGCAGTTTTTCCAATTATAGTTCTGTTGCTTAGAGTATTTGGGCTACGATTCTGCACATCACCATTACAGTTTTGAAATACAAAAGAGATTGTACTAACAGATTGATAAAAACCACTAAAATTCAGAGCTAAGAATGCTGGAAGGTTCATCCACAGGAGAAAAGACAGGAGTTAGTGAATTGTGTTTCCCAGCAGGCATTCAAATCAAAGTGATTTAAGCACAGAGTATTTTATAGGGTTGGTTGGTTGTCTTTTAGTATTGAATACTTTACTAGGGTTATCAGCTGACCTGTGAACATGCTATTTAAAACTAAAATACTGATAGGTGAGGACAGACAGAGAAAACATACTAAAAATGCTTATGTTTGTCTAATATGAGCCTATTGTGTCATTCAATGAATTTCAAAGAGAACCCAAAGCAACTTACTATCTTGAGGGAAATCGGGTTATTCTTATCTCGTGCACAAGAGAAATTAATTGGTGTGACGGCAAAGAGAGATAAAAGTGATTCTCTATCAGTGTGTTTTTAATTAATATCGTATACAGCGCAGATGTATAAATCAGAGCACAACTTCACCTTCATGCTCTTCACTTCATTTTACTTACCATCAGTTCCTATTTCACTTTTAAGGTCAGTACAAGACTGGAAAAGACACAAGAAAAGACTGAGTATTGAAGAATACTTCTTAAATCATTAGTTGTTTGTCATTTTAATGGTGTTAGACTTTAGCAAATTTATGAGGCATAAACTAGTTAGCTTTACAATGTCCAAATATTGTTAGTCTTAGAAGACTGCTCATTTGAAGCCTGTGCTCTCCACTCAATTTACAAACTGCCCCTCCTTCCTTAGGCTGATGATGTAACTGCCTTATTTGCAGGGTCTTGGTCAGGATACAAATACAGTGGGCTCTGCATTGAATTTGCTCTTGGAGGTGGTTGTGTACTAGTCAGTCTTTCAGAATTTCCTGAAGAATTCTCCCTCCACCTTGGACTTGCCTGCTCCTGAGACACTTCCCACACAGATGGGCACGGGGAGGTAAAATTCATGGTGGATCGTGAGAGGTAGTTCTCCTGAAGACCTTCTTCTTGGAGGCACCTGTTTGAAAGCACTTCTTTTTCTTTGGAGTTTCGCCATTTCATCCTTCGATTCTGAAACCAAATTTTCACCTGTTTGCAAGTTAACGAGAGTTTATTATCATTCTTTTCTTTAAACAAGTTTGCCCTAACAAGGTTTTTTTTCTTTCCGTCCCCTTAGTTTCATATTCCTTCCTTATTCAATATCATAGCAGACCCAGTGAAGCTGACTCACTGACATTCGCTGGGGGTTTTCCCATCACTATTTACTACAGCTGGGCCAAATACTCTCTTTGACTTTCACCACCTCAAACAGATGATTATTTGGCTTAGACTGGGAAAAGGACAGGCTAGTGGTTAGGGACAGAGCAATTTCCTATAGCAACATCCTTTTAGATAGAAAAGCATTGTCAGAGTATATTAGCATTGTCATTAACAAAACTAAACGGTACTACTGGCGATGTGAAGCCTTCTATTTAAAAGATGCTCTAAGAACTACGACTGTCCCTTTCACAAGCATAGCTAAAAACTGCCTGGCCATATAGCTTCAAAATGTGTGTTATGACACATGACAAAGTAGTGAGGATTTGAAGACACTGTGTCTGCCTGACTACAGTTTTCCATGAGCTGCCTAGAATCCATGTGCTTTGGAGATAAAATCCATTTTTAAAAACTTGTTGTAAAGCTTGATCACAAGCGTTCAATGGCATTTATGAAATGCTGGGAAAAGTTTCAGGAAATATACATCTAGGAATTAGTTTTACATAAAGAGAAGAAATGGGGAAGGATCACTCAAATTATTCAGACTGTTTTCTATTTTCCTGTAAATATATGCATTTAGTTCTGGTATTCAGATACTTAATATGAAGACAAAGGGGCTATGCTTTCAAAGGTTTGAGAATCATTGCCTTAGATGGCAGGTACTGTTCCTCCAGCACAACTGGTCAGAAAAGCAACTGCTCTTCATGATGGGGGGGTGGGGGGGAAAAGCCATAGATATCATCTGGTTCATCATTATCATGAAACTACTTTCCTGTAGTGGTAGTTGTTATCTATGTGTCGTTCCATTATTTTTAACTCCCCTAGGCTCTCCTAAATATCAAAAACACAGAGGAAAAACTTAAGGAAATAACCTTAGTATTAGAAATTTGGGAAATGTGGTATTAGGAATATTGGGAAGTTTTTAGGTAGCACACTGGTGGGTGCAATTGCATGTTTTGATTGAAATAGTTTATCCTGCGGAGATTACAGCTCTGTTTGTCACACTGAGAAGCACCACATACTGCTTCTCTTTTTGTCTATAGTTGCAGTGCTTGCAATGGAGTCAGTCATCCAGGTTGCAAGGAAACACTACAGACCACAAGACCTAACCTCCTGCACAAAGCAGACGCAACTGTGAAGTTAGATCAAATTGCTGAGGGCCTTGTCAAGTTCTGGAAGTCCCCAAGATAAAGATGATGAGAGTTTGCATCACCATTCCCAAGCTTTTCTGCCTCCCAGATAGTTCCTGCCATATATATCTCAGGCACTTTCACTCCTGCTGCATGCAAAGAAATAAAGTTGTACTTTCAGTCTCTCTCTTTCAGATGCACTCTAGAAATCTGCATCTACTCCAGCACCTTCAGAATCCCACCCGCCAGTGGCTACCGTGTTCATTTTCTACTGTTACATACCCTCACAAACATTTTTTCCAGTTTCTTTCAGGTTCTGTGCTCTTCCAGCGAAGCACTTTTCCTTTGGTTTTATCTGCCGCTAGGTCAGGCCCCTGAGATTCCAGATTGGGCTACTGCTGCTCAGCACCACCAGTAATGTACTCATTCAGTCAGAACAGCTCACTGGAGGTATTAGACTCTCAGCTAAACTCTGAAGTCCTGCAGTAGGCCAACTCAGACTCATGTGAAAAATCCTGTGAAATGTGAATGGGTAAGTAAAGTGGGAGCATTTTAGAAGGTCACCCTGCGCAATTTTTCCTTCTACAGTTTCTCCCAGCTCCGAGGATCTCTTTTCTTGTGCAGCTAAGTTTCTTTCTGTAGGGATGGTTGCCTGTCTCTCGGGGCAGAATGGTTGCAGAGCAAGTGCTGTTGATTGCATTGTCACTAGCTGTTCATCTATGAGCAAAAAGGGTGCTCAGAGGAATGCAGAAGGGCTCTACGCTCTGCTGTTTTCTGCCTGGATCACTGCTTATCAGGCAGTGGCATGGAGCATAGTTCCCCATCCCAAAGCTCCGGAGCAGGCTCTGTCAGACAGCAAAATGGGAGTTGGAAATGAAATGCAGAAGTGATGTTTCTCCCACTTTGTGTGAAAATGGAGTGATCAAATTTTGAATGTACGCCTTCAGGAAATAAACTAGGAACCTGTTTAAGCATTCCTTGGTTAAAACCGCCATTGATTTACTGAGGTCTTTGCTCAGTGAAGGAGCTCAGGGCTGCCCCTGTGCTGTTCAGTTTTCCTCCTTCAAAGCCTTTTTAAAGATTTTTCCCTCAAAAAGACAGAAAGTCACAGATGTTCTGTCATTCCTTACCTGAGACTCCTTTAGACCCAGGTTAATGGCCAGTTTCTTCCTGTCTGTTTTACTGATATACTTCTGCTTCTGAAACATTTTCTCCAAAGCTTTCCTCTGGTCTTCAGAAAAGACAGCTCTTCTTAATATACCTCTCCGGGCTTTGGAGTTAGACTCCTGGGTCAGAAGAGGCAGAACACTTTCCTCTCCTAGTGGAAATAGATGAGAGTTTCACATAATATCTAACACATATCAGAGAAATATTACGTGCTGTTCATTATACTTCTAGCAGACTACTGTCCCACTTTTGATTTGTTGGTGTTATAAGTGTGTCGTAATGCTTCAGTCATGTTCATTAAGGACTAAATCCTCACTTGGATCTAGAGGTGTTGTCAGTGGTCAAAAGTCTCCCCTTGACATGATAAAAAGTAAATCAGATGAGTTCATAGAGGAACAGTAACACAGGGCCCATGCTACTGTAAAATTCAAATATAGTCAGGGAGAAACTTCTCCACTCTCCTTTGCATGTTATCATCACCGAGTAAAGTGCAGTATGTTTTCCTAGGAGTTTATTTTCTCCTTGTGTGAAACGTAGAACCAGATAAAAGTGGTCTGTAATACCGATTCAAAGAAACTAAATAGGCTTCCTTTAGTTTTGTTTACTGACGAAAGGCTTTCAGAGTGAACTATTTCTCAGAAAATCCCCGGCCATTCACTTACTTATTCTGGAAACCACAGCGATTTCTTTATTACAGGATTTGGGGAGTACTTGAACTTACTCCTTTCAGCCTGCTTTCTAATCCTTTGACATATCATAGCAAGTCCTGGGAGGGCAGTTTTCAATGAACCCAATCACATCCCCTTGATCCATGCCTAGAGGGAACCCTACCCTGGAAAAAAGCCTCAAAGTTGGGGAGACAGAGCTTCGGTGGAGAAGTAGAAAGGTTCGCACTGTCCCTTCACTGGCGACACAAAGAGTACAGAAAAGCCAAATCCAGATAAATCTCTCACCTTCCTCACACCCAATAAAGCCTAAAGCCATAGTACTTTCTCATGCTCCCTCTCCCCTAGAAGGATGTGGCGTATGGAGAGCAGTCCCTGGTGAGGCTTGGTACGCCTCCAGCACTCCCAGCTTCCCTAGATGCTTGCCCAGGGAGCAGTACCAGAGGCCAATTGAATAGGGCCGGTCATCAAGCACTGGATGTGATAATTGCACGAGGCAATTGCAAGCAAGCCAGGAAAGAGCTGCACTTTGACTCAGAAACCTTTGCCATGGCTATATAGCCACTGACACCGACAACCTTTCTGTACAAGGGAAGCCATGAAGGTGGCTTTAGTTTGTATCGCGTGCAATTCAGACTCCAAAGGTGCCAGCTGTCCTCCTGTTGTCCACCTTCCCAGGTACATGGGCCATGATTGCCATCCCAGTTTATAGTTACAGTGGCTGCAAAGGTGTGCTGCTGTTCAATTTCTATCAAGGACCTGATCATTTTCATATCAAAGCCATCGGCAAATTCCCCATGTAAAGCAGATTGTCTAAAAGATCGCACATTTTTTTTGTGAAGCAGTCTATCTATTCTAGTCAGCTGTAACGGGGTGGGGCGGGGTTAAATGAATTTATTCAATAGATATACTGCTCTTGAAAATCCTAATTGAATCCAGGTTCAGCTTTCACAAACGGTTCCCTGGGACTATACCACATTTCAACTTCTGTATATTTTACATATATACACACTGGTATGTGTATCTTTAAACACCCACAGAGAAACAAACACACTTACACTGAGTATATTGTAGAACTGTGTACATATAATGCTGAGAAACTGAAGTGTATACCTGTGTGTCTTGCAAAGTTGACTAAATACTTTTGTGGTGCATGTGTCACTGGTTTGATACCACATACATTACCCCTGTATCCTGCCTCCACCTGTGACCAGTAGAGGAAGAACATTAGAAGCTCAGCAAGTATACAATAATCCTTCCCTAAAATACGCTGCCAGTGGCAAACATAACTGATTTAGGGACCATTGCATTCTGCTGGACATGGCTTTCTTGAATTTTTCTACACCTTAAGAACCCACCTTTACATCTGTCCCCCACAGCAGCCTGTGGCAAAAAGTAATTATGATTTAAAATGTTATAACAAAAAAGAGTCTAAATTTATACAGATGTATTTTAATTTTGAAAATCATACTTGAGATCGGATACAAAAAACATAACCTACTGGTTACTGTCCTGATATTTATGACACAGAGAGACACAGTAAGACTCCATCCAAACCAAAAAAAAACCTATCTGCAGAACAAAAGTCAAAATGCCACAATGAAGGTTTCTGCAAAGGGCAAGCTGGGTTCGTATTTCTCTGAGGAGTGCACAGTACCCTCATGACCCCCACCCCAAGCTCCCATCCTGCCCCTGAAGCTGGAGTCACACACTGGCCCTTCTTCCTCAAGCATGTTTTCTCTCCTTCTTGCTTGAATTTGGTGAATTTAGGTACCTTTTTCCAGGTAGCCTCCAACTAGTTTCTGATGAATCATCAGATGTCCTCAAATTTACTGGAAAGTACAGTCTGACAGCGGAGGAGCTTGCGCTTTCCCTCATCCCCACCGCAGGGCGAGAGACACCAGCGAGGGAAGAGGCGTAACAGGGCTGGTCCTTGCCTCCCGGCCTTCGTGCCACAATGGAGTTGTCAGCCAAGGACAGAGAACGCCAGATTATGTGACCCCTTAAAATTTGTCTTGCCTGACTGGTTGTTAACAGTCAATCAGCAAAGAAACAACCTCCTGCCAGAGCCCTGAGGCACCAATTAATTCCCGTACAGGCAGTACGCAGGGTACAGCTTAACACCTGTATTATACTAATTTAATAGTGAAGAATCTACACACTCTAAGGCACAGTATGTGACTGACCTTAAAAGCCTAAGTAAACAAAATTTAATGATGAGCAGAATGCTCACAAGCATTAGCAAACAGCCACTGGGTCAAAAAATCTGAAACTCGTGTTTGTGATAATGAATAGTCACCCCCAACTGACTAGCCTAGAGAATTTTTTTTAAGAATACCCCATATTCCAAAGTGCATTCCAACTGTTCACACAAAAACTAAGTTGCAGTTTGCGGATTAAAGGATTTTTCAGTACAGAGGGACAGGCAGTCCTTCATACATTACAACAATTCCATCAAAATGAATTAAGTCAGTTTGCAGCCTGTTACTCTGAACATGCATCAAAAGGTTTGGTTCTCTGCTGACATAAATGTGAATCTGTTACCAACTATTTCCTGTGTTGCTGGTTTGATTTTTGTTTTGCTTTGGTTTTCTTTAAGTCTTCCCTTTGTATCCTAATATATAGTGATAAATGTCCTCTTAATCTGTGGAACAATCTTCATTTGCCTTCATGGCAGAGACCACCTTGAAGGAGCAAGTAAAAGCTTTAGTCATGGTTTCCATTTTTTCATTTGAATTCAATACATTCTAGTTAAATGGACAATTAATAGGTCACTTCCAAAATAGTAGTGTATCAGTCCTGGTTAATAAACAATCCCCGCAGTTGATAATGGGCCTATGTATTCAGCAAGTCCCTGTATACACTCAGCTCATCCACTAAATCCCTTTTCAGGTAGACAGGGTTATATGGGAAGATGAGCTAGAATGAGTCTATAAAAGTCAGTTTCATTCACTGCTTTATTTTTCAGTCAAGTGCTTTAAATGGTGTCCAGAAAATCTCTTGGAATGTGAGACAGGAGAAAAGACTGGCACATAGAGTATTGCTTTATGGCCATACAAAAGGGCAACTGACCCTTGCCCAGGCCTTTTCAATGTGAAATGGTTCCTAAAGTTCATCTGCACAGTGAAAAATTGTGGTGAGGTCGCGTGTGGATGAGTAAAGTGAAAGTGGTGATTGGTCATGGTGCTGTCAGGCATTGTGGGAGAGCCGGGGCCATGTAAAACGCTCTGTGGGAAAGTGTCAGCCCCCTAAAGAGGTGCTCAGAAACTTGCAGCTCATTAAACTGCCAGCATTTGCTGCCTCACTTGTCAAGAATCATTCAACTTAGCAACTGCCCTTCTGAAACATTCATAAAACGCATGCATGTAGTCAGGAAGGTTTCGAATGCAACTGTGATAAAAAAGTATATGCTAGAGCATAGATAAACTCCAATTTTCATTTGGACTTGCAAGGCAATTTGTGTTTTTTCTCCATTTTGAAGGACTAGGAAATGTCTCTTCTGTTTGTATTCCTGAGCCATAAACGTGTAAAGTTAAGAATATCCAGTCTTACACTACGGCACGTAAACTTCACAATCAAGGTTAAATTTAGATTTGCATTAAATGGAAGTGTGTCCCAGGTCTTAATCCTGAGTGTATCATGTATACTGGCCAAAATTCTCTTCAACTTATTTCTTCAATTTTTTACATTACAATTAAAAAACAAAAACAAATTAAACATGTGCACGCATTTGACTGCTACAAAAAGAATGACTTTTATTTAAATAATGTTAGGGCTTCCTGGATCATAATTTATCCCTAACAGACATGAAAATGCAGTGTCCATTTTAAGATCTTTCAGTTCTTTTCTTTTCTTATTTGCAAACGTTTATTGACACAGATTTTTAAAAGAGTTACTGATTTTAAAGAATCTTTTCTAGCACACTGAAAACAAGGAGCTTTCCTAGGTTAGTTCTGTCTGGGTGTCTCAATGCCATTAGAAACCTCTCACAATTGCTCAGTGTACTTAAGTTTGATAAATCTTTGGAAAGCCTCTGAATAGGATTGCTGTGATTTTACTAAGGAATTAGCTGCTGCCATTGCATCACCAATTAGTTTTCCAGAACACATTAAATCCTGCTGCTTTGGTTTACAGAATAACTCAAGCATTACTGATGAAGCATAAAAACTTACTTGGAAAAGCAGTGGGGGATGCAGGGTGCTGACAGGACCCACCGCAGCATGCTGAGTAGAATGGCGGGGCTCGGAGAAAAAAGTGTTTGGAAAGAGCTGCAAAGAAAGCATAGATCTAATTGATTATCCATTGAGCTTAGGTGATATTCATAACAACAGTCCTCCAAAAAGTCAGTGTGTAAAGTCCTGCCCCACAAGTTCTTTTTCCTTTTTTCAAGATGGTGATATTTTTAAGGCAAACAATGATAAACCAAGTAACTACTCTTCAATTTAGCAAGGTTGTTTTACATGTGTATCTTAAATACAATATGCAAAACTCTAATATATTTATCGTAAGAATTAAACTCTGCAGATTTGAAATTTACTTCTGTACTTGCTATAATTATGGGATTTTTTTCCTAAATATTGGGATTTAACATGTTGTTTAAATAATATATTGTTGATAAATGAGTATAATGCATCTGAAAAAGTTATTTTAAATAACTCCAGTAAGCATGATATCCTATTAAAAAGGAATCTAAAAGTGAATCCTGTCTTTTGTACTTTTTGTACTCCAATGCTGTTACTAGTCCCCAAACCAATAAGGTCTTCAATAAATAAGAAACCTTTATGAATAAATTCTATAAAATGCAATGAGATGATCCAGCTGAGCTCTACAGGCTCAAACTACAGGGCCTGATTCTGCTATCCTGATGGTAAACTCGCTCTTGCTGGGAAAGTGCTCTAAATTTAAATAAACCACTTGCTGAAGAAAGCTCTGCTTAATACAATAAAAAATTGCAAAATCATCCCACAGAATTAGGTAATATTTGGTAAAATTTCTGTAAGATTTTTTGAACCAACGAATCAAAAGTCTCTGTTATGTCTGAAAAGTGCTTCCAAATCTTGGAAAGGTCTTCATTATCTAATAATCCCTTAATTTTTTTTTTTCTATAAAGCTCATGATCTTTTCCATTAATCCTAATTACCTTTTAATTTCTGCTTGTACTAGTCAACTATGAAACCTGGAATACTTTTTTCGTCTGAAAATAGCTACATCATGCTTGCTCGAAGTATACACTTGTAAAATGTGATCAGCATCAAAACATTTATGTCACTTTCCTGTTTTGTTTTAGGCAGAAAATAAATACCTCTAAACTTCGTACTGTAGTTTTTCTAAATTTCTATAAATAACCTTTATTAATTAAGAAAAAAAAAAGTAACTGCATACTTAGATTAAAAAATTAAGAACTAAATAATCAGGAAGAAAGATAGCCAAATAGATAAATGTATCTATGCCACGTTCTTAATTTTTAAAGATTTTTCTACTGGAATTAAAAACAAAGATCATCCAAAATTAGGTTCCTGAGTATATATTAGGGCATCTTAGTAACTTTTCTGATGTTCAAATCTGCTGATCTCCCAAAGCAATCAACTATTGCTGTAGAAGCCTAACTCTGAAGATTTTGAAAATATTTACGTCTATTTTTTGTCTTATTTCATACAAGCTTAGGTGAAAATTTCTTCAACTGTAATTGCAAATTGATAAGCATTTTATTACTACAGCTTTTCATCAACACTTTACTGTTTCTAATGAAATATAAATATACTCCAAGAAGAACTAGTTGCCTATTTTGAGGTGTATGCTTGCAAAACATTTACAAAAAGGAATGGTTTACATCAGGCATTAGTATTCTAAAGCTTCTTTTTTACACAAGACCATCAAATATGGACCTGAGTCCTAAGGAGCTTAAAAGGGTCATGAACATGCAGCCAAATTTTACCTGTCTTACATATCCAAGGGGCTTCAATGCAACTGGTGGGGTGTATAAATTGGAAAGGATTTGACCGTAACTGAAGAAGCACAAAAGATGGAGAAGGGAAACTCCTGCCAGGTAATCTCAGCCATTCCTCCTGAACATAAGTGCTTGTTCCTGATGATGAAATGTTAGCAGCAGATAAAATGTATCTGCTGCAGTTTCCAAAATCCCAGGTGAAGAGCTTTTCCTCCCTTCCTTGGGAGCCACGTTCCTCATGCCATTATCAAGTTTCCCTTGCAGTCATCTACTTCTAAATATACAACTTAGTATACAGAAGGTACTACACTCAATTTCTTTGCTTCCTTTTCACATGTCTCAAATATTTCTTGACTGCTATAATGCCCTATTCTCCCTAATCATTGCTCAAGCACCTTGTTCATGCCATATGATTTTTGTCAGACATGTTGGCCTGTCCTTGATATTCCCTGTTATGGTTTCTTAACTTTCTTCTCTCTCTTCTTAACTCAGTTTCTTGCTCTTTTTTGATAATGTGGAGCTCATACTGATATGTGATACAGCCACGAAATATCTGGATAAATCAGAATTGAATAAGCTATTGCTTCAAGTAGATAGCATGCTCCTGGAAATAAAGATAAGAGGAATAAGAAAGGATATGTTTTCTCCATTCGCTAAATCTGTCAACAAGCAAGCTGCAAGCACAAAGGTCAGGAGATGGATCAGGATCAAAACATTTTGTTTAAGGAAACCCCAAACAAGCCACACACTTCCACGGATGTTCCTGGCAATGACTCAGTGCACTAGCACAGCATCATGATTAAAAAGTAGACATCTTGGTACTGATTCTGCTCAAGTGGATGGAAATCATGCTTCTGGCTTTCTTGGGCATTTTACTTAATTCCCTCAACCAACCACTGTCTTTTCTGCCTGCATGGTGCATATCCCTCTAAGGCAGAACCTTTGCTTAATAAATATGATGCAGGCGATATCCCCATATAATTCTGAACCAAGTCATTTCTGAGACCGTTGCTCCAGATTGATTTATTCTAGATCCTGTCGAATTAAAAAATGGCATTATGTCTCCCTCAACCTATAGCAAATGCATATGTCTAGTTTATAAACTTCTTTGATGCGCTCCAACTACAGTGATGCACAAGTGAATTCTGCCTCAGGTATAACAAACCGCATCTTCAGGTCCTATCTGCTGCACTCAAACCAATGTGTAGCAGTTACACAGAGTTACATCACTAAAAAATCTGGCATAATACAGAGATACTCAACTGTACCTGAGAAGCCCTATGTAGAGAAAAATGTTAATGTTTCAACCTAACACATGTATTTTTTATCTTTGATAGAAAGAGTAGAGAATATTCATTGCATTAAATGGCTTCCAATGCCTGCATGAAACTGCATCAACAGAATAAAAAGCACTCAGAGAAAAATTATATATTTAATGTACATGTATTTCAGAATTATATTCAGAATTATATTCAGAATTATACTGATTGTACCTGTAGAAATGACACAATACCTATCACTGCTGAAAACAACATATAGAAAGCATTGCCTGTACTTTTATTTTCTGATCACATATATCATGGCCACTCTACCAATATTTGTTGGTCAAAGGATCTGAAGCAAACACTGTTTGCTGTTCACATAAGGCTGAAAATAGCTGAAGTGTCAGAATATTAGTTCTGTATTTATCAGCTAGAATGAAGTATGCTGTAATTAAAAAGCAGCTGTTGCTTCCAGCCATGTGGAGTACACATTAACCATGGGCCAAATCCTGATAATTCCTGTTCAAGACACCTAATTCTTTTTCTGCTTAGCATTCCCATTTCATAAAAATCAAGAGACTGTGTGGAACTAAGCATTTCACAAGAGTGAGACTTTACAGGTTTAGCTTCACAGATGCATGAAAATGAAATACCAGAGTAGGGTATAAGTGCCTTTTGACACTCCAGAAACAGTACTATATGCTTTAAAAGAAAATTTATCAGGTCATAAATATAAAAGTATGAAATACGTAAAATGAAATAAATAATTTATTTCTATTTTTTCACAAAAGATACATTCTTTTGACCCTATTGCTGCACACAAAATTTTAGTAATAATGCTCATTTTACATTCAGCTTTGTGAATTCAAAGCATTTTACAAACAGACAATAAAATGATACTAAACATGCAAACGGACCTCAAGCTCATCCAGTGCTAAAACGCAGATATTAGTTCAGATACTGATATTTTAAAATATACTGCCAGCTCTGAAGATATTCTAAATTCAAAAGCCCTCCCATACTAAAAAGTCATACCAACAGTGGGACTAGTAGTTTTCCCTCTAACTATCCACCATTTTGTGTGTAAGGTTCCTAAGTACAATTCAATTCAAATGGATACGTAATTTTAAAATGGTGTATTATTCAAGACACCATTCATTTTTCCTAATCCTAGTGTTGTGAAATGACTTGGGAAATAGCATAGGCCATTAGCCAGCAGGAAAGGGGAAAGAGGTGAAGGAAAAATGGTTATTGAGGAAAAGCAAACCAATATGGTAAACTTCTGGTATTACCCACACAGGGATCCTTCACTGCACATGCTGTTAGTTCGTTGGGATTTTTTTCCGCCTAACTGATAAAAATGTAGTATAATCCTGTGAAGAGAGCTGAAACACCTCTGAAGAACGATTGTGAAAGCTGCCTAGAGCCAGCTAACAAGAAACAGCACAGGAGCACAGACCTCAAGCTGCATAAACACAGCCCTTAAATTCTCCAAGTATTGCTAAATCCACATGAACTGCTTTCCACAGTTGATGCCCAGGCTGCAGCCCTGGCAAGCAAATTAAAAATATTATCACTAAAACGATCCCATTTCATCTGAGAAACTTGGATGTTTTGGGGCCCATGAAGTGGGCACAAGTAAACTGTCCCTGGCAGTTACTGTGTTTAGAGTGCAACGCTCCAGCAGCAGTTGTGCACCCCCAAAGCATTTCACCCAGCTGAAGAAGATCCCCTGGCCATGAGAAGGAAGCAACAGCTGCTGCCATATCCCAGCAAAGGCAGTCACCACCACATGGACCTGGCAAAACTTACTGCAAGAGCTTGTGGCACAGCATCCCTCAGACCTGTTTTTCCCGCACTCCCAAATTCACTGTCTCTTCGCTTCCCATTCATTTCTCTGTAAAACATGACTGCATGAATGCTCAAATAAAGTCAAGCCAAAAGGGCAGACTACAGCAGCATACACAGATCAGTTTTAAAATGTTGGCAAATGTTTATAGAAAGGGTTTTGAAGTTCTAAATATATATTTTGAAATTCTACACAAAAAGCAGATACAAGAAGTGGGCTTGCATTTTTATGTTAGGTCTCGGTGGGGCTTTCAAAAATTAGCAGAGCAGTCACACCAGAAAAGGACTTGAAATGTGCCAATAGCGTAATCATTGTTTCCTTACATCTAGAGCAATGTAGTGGCTGACAGAGTCACTCTGTAGATTAGCTGAGATCACATGAATCACTGTCAACTTTCAGAGGCATCATTCACATACCTTATTATTAGGGTATGATTTGCTGTACATGTATGATTGGTTTTTCTCCACCTGAGGAAACAAGGGTACCTCAGGCCGGTGACAATGAATGGCCAGACTTCACCTCTGTGATAACCCAAAGCAACAACCAGACCCCACACCATTTGCCGGAGACTCCATAGGTCTCCTGGTGTCAGCAGTAAAGGTGACTTCCACCATCTCCATGCCTTGTATGCAGCCTTGCTATTGAGAAGAAAGATGGGAATCTGGAAAGCTGTGGATTTACCAGCTTCGTCTCTGGCTTTGTCCTTCTCCTGAAATAGGTGCCCATGGGCTAGTGTGCCCCAGCACTTTCTGCTTACCAGTTCTTGTCAAAAGGGGCATTACTGTCACTTCTCTGTCTAAAAGTTCAGTGTGTTGTCTAACCTCCTTGTCTGGGCCTCCTGTACAATCAATGAGAAGCCGTAAGTAGCTCTATATAATGATTCATCACGTTAAAATAGACATCTAAGAAGGTAAGTTGTGTTACCCTCTGGAAGTGTCTCTCTGTATTGACTATGGATTAGACAAGATATTTAGACAATTAGATTAGACAAGACACCTATTTTTTAATAAACAGCTGAATTACTATGACATTTTTCTTATCCTTCTTAGGTAGCGTCAAAAGAACATAATCCTCTGGACAGCCATAAAGACTGTAAAAAATGATAAAATTCAGCCATAAAGGCACTAGAGTTATTTACTTTGATTTTCAACATATTACAATTTGTGTAGAAATAATTTCTTCAAGCAATGCAAAATTGGGGCCATACGCTGCAAGAGGATAATTCACTGTTTTTTCATTATTGCAGCCCTAATTCATAATCTTACCATAGGCAAAAATGCACCATTTATTCCAGTAGTATGCACTGATTAGCTAAAATTTCCTACCTGGACCAGTCTTTACTTGTTGCAGTACTGCCAGCTCCAACCAGACAAAAG
>VZSZ01000017.1:168895-212003 GCA_013398815.1 Ibidorhyncha struthersii | reverse complement strand
AGGCCGGGGGCGCCCAGGGGCGCCCCCGGCCTCCCGACATGGCGGCGGGCCCGCGCCTCCCGCTGCGGGGCTGCACCTGTGTGGAGGGGAAGGGAAAGGCCTCCGGCCCCGCGGGGAGGCGACTCCGGTGCTGGCCGCGGAGAGATCATGTCGACCTAATGATCCCATGAGGTAATAAGAAGATAGTCATTAGCTCACTCCCTCTGGGCATTTTTATCTGGCCTTTTTTCTTTTTCTTTAGTTACCCCCCCCCAACCCTCCATGCTGAATTTTCAACATTTGTCTCAATAAATCTGATTAAGATCAGCGTGGCGCTGTTAATCATGTTTTCCTCGAGATGTGGGACCATGCTTTCTGTTGGCATAAACATTCTGTGGCAGGCCTGGCTCTGACTGTTTCTACTTCCTTGCACGTATTCTTATTTATTCTCTTACAAACCATGTAATGTGGCAAAGATGTCTCATTTTCCAGTTCAAACACACGTGCAGAAAGTTAAACTTGGGTACCATTCTCAAAGACCTGAAAGCATCACCCTATTTTGCTGAGAAATCCTTTTATTTCAAAGCAACTGTTCACCAGTCTCATCTAGGGGATATCCCCTGCCAAGTCCTCTGGAGCAGGTGTGTCCCTTATTTTTATATAGCAGTAGGGGCATAATCCCTTGGACATCAGCGTAGTTCATAGTTAAAACCAGTTGGTGAAGTGGAATCATCCGTGTCCTCAGCACACGGGAAGGATGGTTTAGCTGCTGCGGTACTAAGTAATACCTTGGGAGATGTGAATTAAGCACTTGGATGTCCCAAGCTTTCCTTCATGTCCTTGGGTAGATTGGCCCTGCAGAGTGTGGGCACCTACTCTGTTGGCACCAAGATGTTTTTACCTGCAGTGAACCTAGTAGTTGATAAGGATGCTTCACACCAGGGCCCCGTGTAGTCTGACTTTTCTTCAGCAGTGGCTGTAAGTACGAGGAAGAATAAGACCACAAGGAGCGTATCTGATAGTTTTGGCCTGATGATACACTCTCATCCTCTAACTGTTCTCAGCTTAAGCACTTGCACTTACAGATCTGAAGGCCTTCATCTTTGTAAATTCAAGATACTAATGCAAGTATTTTACCTGTGGGGATTTTGAGACAGGAGTTGTCTCTTGCCATGGAAAAGGACAGAATCTAGCCTTGTGGATCCCACAGTACATCTGAAGGTAATACGCATCATTGTAATATTAAGATGCAGAAATGCGAGTCTTCCCAGGAGGGCACCTGCCTTTGAGCATTGCGAGTAGCTGCCTTTCCAATTACCCCTCATAAATTTATTCACGCTTAAGGATTTATTCTGTCTTTCCTTTCACTGACCAAGTTCTCACAGAGTTCCCAAGGGCCTGAGATACTGAAAACCATAATTCAGCATTTGGGAAAGTGCAGTTAGTCCATCCAGCTGTGCTGCATGAATAAAAGGTATTCACCAAGGAAAAGATGGTTGTCAAAGACAGCCTTCAAAGACAGGCTGGGGGTTTGGTTTCCTCCAAAGCCATTTCTCATGCCAGAGTGTTACTGTGTTAATCTCAGTTGTGTAGTTCAGTAAAGTATGATTAGCAAGTTGCACGTTTCTGTGAAATACAAGCCCAACACATGTAGCATTTGACAATTTGCTGTGCTCCATGGACGAGAGTGATCAGTTGCCACACGATTGGTTAACAACTCACGTCAGGTTTCATGTGTAGTTCCAGAGTTCAACCCATTCATTGCAATGTGTGTTTAAGCATTTGCCTTCCTCTGTCCCACTTTCATCTATCAGTGGCTTCTCATTTTTATTCTGGCTCCACTTTCATAGCTATACCAACAAAGCACTGTGAACTGGATCAGAGAACTCATCCAGGTTTTAAATAAGATAGTCAGAAATACTATTTTTCAAGAGATTCCCAGTGCAGACCGAAACCAGTTGTGTAAGCTTAGGTAAGGCTGGTAGGGTAGAGTAGGGTAGAATAGCTGAATGAACTCATTAAACCAGAGCAGCCTCTGAGCGTGTTGTCTTTGGGACACATGTCTGTAGCCCTGCTGAGCAGTAGCTAGGAAATTCTGTTTATCCTCTGGGCATGTGATAATCAGGTCAGACCCAAGAGATGCTAATTGTCAGAAGCTGGAGAGCACAATACAAGAAAGTATAGGTTCCTCGTTCAGATCTGGAGTATGAACTGATTTGAGTGAAAAACTAGTGGCATCACTAAACCGAGATCCTTTCTGGTGAATGGAGCCTGGAAACGTGACAAATCGATCCATAGCCAAGAACCTGGAAAGTCATTGCATGTGTATTACCTGGATACATACAGGAAGTAGAGATGGTATTCACGTGGTGAATAGCTCTTAGTTCTTTTCATTTGGTTCTGCAAAATTGGAAGGTACTTACTCTGTATTTGGATTTTGCCAGTTTATTAATTTACTTTTACCTTAACCAGAATAAAGAAGACAAAAGTTTGCCTTAACTGGATATCTTGGCTTGCATTGGGTGATTGGAAAACATGAAGGTACACTTCTTGGGTTGCAGAGGTTAAAAGGTAGGGTACATGGAACATACACAAAATGCTCAGCACTGTTATGCCTTCCTCACTAGGAGTCCTGGGTACAGTCTTATTGCCAAGGCGGACAGTTAATTTAACGTACCAAGCACAAGATCTGTGCAACTAAATCAGAGTCTGGATATTAGCCGTCAGATGCTCCTCTTAACTTTCTTTCCTTTCTCACTAACTTGTTGACGTTTTACTTGCTTTCTTCTAAAGCTGCCAAATACATGGCTAGTCAGTCATAAGCTGCAGCAGTCAACCACAAAATCCAAATAACAGAAATAATTCTTTATTCATTTCCTTATTTTACACTCTACCAGATTCAATCAGCATCTACATTATTTGCCAGATTTACATACATGTAATTTTCCTGCAAGCCCTTTTTGACAAGGAGAACCTCACTGGATAAGACAGCCGTTTAAGGTTTAAGCAGCTAGGGTTTAGGTCTGCACTCCAGTAGATTACTCCAAGGTATCCAAAGCATAATGGGGAAGCTCCTGAAGGCTGCTGTGTCCTACCTAGCCCAGGGCAAATTCACACTGTGCTGTTTCTTACTGCGAGTTTTCCCAAAGGCATCTCTGATCAGCATGGATAAAGTGCCTAAAATTGATTTAAGAAGACAAAATAGTCATTTAAATTCTCTTTACATTCTATTAAAATCAGATGCGCAAAAACTTCAGTACACCTGGCATTTCTGGGTGTGAAGACCTCGAATATTGTGAGCTGTCTGCCTTCATGCTTCCAAACAATGTTCCTCTTTGGCTGTCTGGGATGCTCCGACTGTATTACTGCCATTTTATTCCATATAGCCAAGAATGAGGATCTTGATATAGAAACAGGCGCACGCTTGCAATAGACAGAGATGAGGTAATTGAATACAGGTCTTTTCTAATGCTGTCTTTGCTTAGGTGTGCTAAAGGCAGCTCTACCAGTCATAATTTTACTGGATTCTGTGTATGGCACTTTAGAGACATCTATTTGAACTCATTTATTAATTATTTTGAACTTTTTGCTTTTCCAGCAAAAATAATGCCTTACTCCCTACTTTTCTGCCTGTAAGCTTTGGAGTGACAGTCTAGCCAAAGGAATAATACGTGAGTCCTGCCAAAGTGTACATGCACTTCTTGAGATTTATCCTGAATTTCTCTGGCATAAAAATGCCCCGGACTTAGGCATTGACATGCGCTTCTAGTAACATAATTATCTGCCATTTTCTAAGTTAGATGCATTTTCCACACTCTTGGAGATAGATGTCTCACACTGTTTCATCTAACCTATATAGGGTAGACAACAGTCTGCAAAAGTATGTTCTTCAAAATAATACCAAGCTTGGCAGGCTCGGGCTGGGCAGTGTGGTGTCATCACTGCAGAACTGCTGTAGACTTTTAGGCAGATGTTGCTCTAAATTTCCCCTCTCCACTCAAAAATCGCTCCCTTGACATTTTGATGATGATCATATACGGGGAGGCTGAGTGCCCTGGCCTGAGAAAGCAACTCACTGTTACGTTATGCTAACCTGGATGCAAACTACTCTGGTTAGCTCCAGCCCAGAGACACCACAGAACAGCAGTGATAGAGGTAGCACAGGTACTCAGCAAACTAGGAGCAAAGCTCCAGCTTTGCAGGAGGTTTATTTCTATGTCCTTGTACCATTTCCAGGCTATTCTGGCTTACACCTGCAGATTTGTATACCGTGAAGCTTAGGACACAGTTCAAGTAAAAAGTATGGCACCTGCGTGATGTGAGGCATGAACCTGTTATAAGCTGACTTCTTAAGCGTAGCTTACACCAAAAAATGTTGCAGTGACTTGCACTGTGCAGACTACTTGCACTGTGCAGACTTTTGCTGGATGAGTGTTACCTGTGCCCACTTTATGAGTGGGTCTCCCACAGGCAACCAGGGGATGCCTTTGGTATCTCTTCCAGAAAAGGGCAGGGCGTGGAAGGATAGGAAAATTAGATTTGTGCCCTCTGGCCAGGCCAGGGTCCTGTCACAGCTCAGTATTTTCTCCATTTGGCTTGGAAATATTTTCTGTGCATTGGGAGACCTAGCCGGTGTTCAGAAAACAGAGTAGGAAACTACACCGCTGCCTTGCTCTGTGTGCAGCAGCAAGGGGCGGCCTCAAGGAGAGCCTGGGTGGGCTTGTGTTGGATGTGGGCTTCCGCTGTAGCTGCCCACACAAGCCACTTGCAAGCCTCCCAAACCTTGCAAGCCACAGCTGCTTTGTGAGAGAGGAGCAAAACTGGCATCCAGCCCACAACATTAGAAGATTTGGGGCACCCTGTTGTTGCCATTTTAATTTCTGAGGAGGCTGTTTGCCTTGACACTTATTTCTCTTCCTACCTCCTGCTGTGTTTTTTTTTACAGTCCTGACATCCTGAAAGTAATATAAACTTTGCCAGGTTAGTCAGGCTTTTGAGAAGTCTAGATTTAGCTAAAGCATTTCACAGCACTCCCAGCTGAACTTAACCATTCACCAGGAAACTCTGCTGTGCTTAGGAATCACCATCGTTCTGAACAAACACAGATGGAATTAGCATTCTTTCAATCCAGTTCCATAAAAAGCTTCAAGAGCTCAGTTTCAAATGACTGAAGTCATTTCCGCCAAATCTGGCTTGGCATTAGATCTCAGCAAGTTGCAAAAAAATACACAGAAGTGAAATGTTGAAGTGTGAAAAGAAATTGATTCCCTGTCAAGTTATGTTGCAGATGTGCACAAATTCTTACTGCAGCATGCACCCAGACTTTCGTGCATGATTTTAACACACGTTGAAAGCTAGCTATATGGATGTGAGTCAAACTTTTAAAACTATGCTTCTCCCTACAGAAACCACACATGGAAAACTTCGGTCCTACAGGATTTTACTTGGAAATTTCATTTTCATACTTTGGAATTTTTTTTCACCTCCATGACATATCGGGAATAAAGCAGAGCGTGTGAGATCTTATACGATGGAACTTGTAATTCACATTTAATTAGACAGTAGCAGGATCTACTGTTCCTGCTCTGATACAAAGGATTCAGAAGGCAGTATATAAAACATACAGTGATTTCTCAGAGGATGACTTATATTCCTAAGAATAAATCATAGTTACAGCTCTGCTGATGTGAAATACAGAGCTTATACAATAGTCTGTCCAGCATCGTCTTCTATACCTTGGTATGATTTACAGCAGTGTTGATGCTTCAGGCATCTGGTGATATAAAAAACAGAGTGAGGTGTTTTCTGAATGTCTTGGGTATTCCACACAACTTCTATTGTGTACCTTTGTCCTCTTGGGAAAGCAATGGTGTTAGAAACTTGTGTAATTGTTTTAAGGAATGTTTTTCAATATTGAATTAACCAGTTGAAATCCATGTAGTAAGTACTAAAAGTACCAGCTATTTCTATAGTCAGAGCATTGTGTTCCTCTCACAGATCATAGTTTCAGGCTGTATTTTTAGCAAAAGACTAAATTATTAAATGTCCTTCTAACAATTTATAGATTTAAGTAGTTTAAAGAAGGCGGGAGAGTCAGCGTTTTCTTTATTCCCCTTCCCTTTCCAGGAGGCTTCCTCTGCCCCTTCTCTCCCATGGTCTGTCCTCCCCCTATCCCGTTTTACGGCTGCTGCCATAGTTTCCAAAGCATTAACATCTCCAGGTCAGAGGGTACAGCATGGTGCTGCACGGCTCCGGTACAGGTGAGTCTGTCTCAAAATAACTGGGACAGATGAACAGGCTTTTTCTCTTCCCTACATATGTTTCAATTACTGTACTGTACTAGTTTCTTTACTGTACCTAGAAGGGCCCTACAATAAGACTCGTGCAGATAATGCTATTAAAAATCAGTCACCATTGTATTATCAGAGGGTGCATACCCTCCTCATGCTTACTTTGAAAAGAACAAATTCAGTAATTTTTTTAAGCATTGTTCCTTAAACGTTAGAAATAATTGTTTCCCAAGAAACAGCAGAGAATCAAGGAGGTGGGGAGTGTCTATGAAAAAGAGAATATTTGCCCGCTTATTGATGTAATTAAATTCTATTAAACTTTGCAACGTAATGCGAGGGAGCACGCAAGATGGGTCACTGCATTCAGAAGCATTTTACCCTCAGAGGTGAAAGTTCGCAATTTGGTTAGGTCCCAAGTAGCTCACTTGCATAACTCTGGCACTTCCTAACTAACTGAAGTGTTAGGTAGTATAATGAAATTTCAAGGCAAAGAAAAACACAAATAGCTTCTGCAGTTGTGAAAGAAGTAAAATCTTGACAGCTAGGTCTCAACCCAACATTTACAATACAATTACATGGTCCATTAGTCAAGCAAAAGTCCTGCTCAGGTAACACTGCATAGAAAGTACTGGACTGGTTTTCTGTGGCAGTTTCTCTTCACTGCACACCATCATAACATCATGGAGATTTTATTTTTTTCACCGAGAGGAGCAAAGCTGTTACCAGAATTACAAAAAAGAAATCTAAATTCAGAGCAAAGAGGACAGTGTGGTCTGAGCTGGCCATGCTTTGCAAATAGTGCACAAGAAATAGAGGTTTGGCCACGTTTTGCTTAATAACAAACAATTAAATAAAACAGCATTGTTGTTGAATATATCCATTCTTTTATCCAAGGACACCATCTTTTCTCTTTCTGCAGGTGGAATAACTGTTATCTATTTTCAGAGGAAGAATGGTGCAATTGCCAGTTTGATATTAGTAATTGAACACTTTGCCTGCACAATTCAGGAACCATCTTTTGTGTAGGTCTAGCCAAGGTGTTACTGAAGAAAATAGTAGTATTTCAGTGTGGTATTCTTGAAAGGTTCGAGCCTGCCTGATCCAGCTAGCTGAAAGGTGACATGCCATGCTGATCATGGTAGCTGAGCACCACTAAAGTCAAGATGACCATTCATATTAGTTAGGCTTTTGGAGAACTGGGCCTTATAATTTTCCAAAGGAAATCTCACTATTTAGCTGTCAGAGTTTTGCTATGCTCTGGCAGTTTTTCTGCTCACAAAGGAACCTTTCATTATGGTAAACAATAACAGATTGAAGCAAAAACCCCAAATATCCTGCTTCTTAGGAAACGGGCATAAATGCTTCACAAACAATTTGGGAGGCAGGGGGAGATAAGAAAAGATCTGCAAAGCTAGTAGGGGTTATGGTCCAGCAGGAGAGTAGGTGGGGAATCTTACATGGCTGCTGACTGCCGGACAAAGCTTTTATTGCTACAAGCAACATAGGGACCGGGCAGCCTGACCGAGCACACTGACCCAAAGGAAAACGGAATTTCTGCAAGCAAAGAGAATAGGGCTCAGATCTACCCACCCTAATTTTTCCTATGGCTTCAGTGGGGCAAACTGACAGACTGAGGCAAGGATCCCGCTCAATAATCTCCAAAATGGTATTTTGCATTTCAGTAGTACTTTCTGGGAAAGTGCGGTATGCAGTACACACCTTTTTTGTTGTTGCGTTTTACTTTGTTTTTCCCTCTTTGACATGCATAGGGCACCATGCCATGTGTGTCACATCTTTCCTGCACGTGATCTATAGGTCTGTAAAATTCCCCTGATTTTCCCTGTTTTTCAGAGGAACAGATAGTAATCCAGCAAAATCCAATGAAAGCAGGATTGGAAAAATCTTTCAAGACTAAATACACTTTATAGTTTAAATAAACTTTATAGTTTATTTAAAATTAAATAACGTCATTTCTGGACACTCTTTAATAAACTAGAGCTATCACAGAAAACCATTAGCATTTATTAAAATTCCTCTGGAAAATTTTTTGTTCACCAGACTACAGAAAAAAAATATATTTTGGCTCGTTCCTCATACGAATAACAGAAAAGATAGATTTACTTCTGTGTACCAGTTTCTTACCAACAGTGCTCTCCTCTGTTGTTTCCAGAGCTCAAGATACCTGAATGTTTAAGCGCTTATCTATATGACTTCAGCCTTGTCTCATGTGAACGTCTGCCAGGCAGGAACTGGGCTGTCAGCTTCATCCCATCAAAAAGCCTTCCAGTGCCATGAGCTGAGGGCAGGTTCCAATTGTTAAGTCATTCTGGCCCGGGCTGAATTTAAAGGCAGGCTCCTGTAGCTAGCGGAAGTTGCTGGAGGCAATGGCTCAGCAAAAGGCATTAAAATCATATGTCTCATAATTATTCCTTTGACTCAATTACCCATTTACTCTTTATTTTTATATCCAGTGGAACCTGAGGGCAGCAAATACTGCATAAGGGGAACAAATCCTGTATAATAGTTCTTGTTTTGGTACATTCACTTAGTGGTGATTTATTAAGGGCTGCTGAATAAGCCTGATTAAAATGCATAAACAGTTCTGAACAGTAAACAACCATGTCTAAGGATGAAAAAATGGGACCCACATGCTGTGCATGGAAATTGCCCTTAACAACATGGCCTATTGTTGAACAGATAGGAAGCCAAAGGTTGCTTGTAATCAAATTTGAAGTTTCCCATCACTTATAAAAGCAACACTTCCTTGTGTAAACGTTTCGATTTGTTGTTGTTAAAAACTGCTTCCTGACTTAATCCCTACAGGAACCCAGGGTTTCTTTGATTGTCAGGTAGAAAGACAATTTCAGACAAAGTAACTTTTAGATTTAGACAAAGTAAAATAAATACGCTTACCCCAAGTGTTCCTGCAGCAATAAAATCTGCATAGTTTCCTAAGATTAATTAGAAAAAATGACCCGTTGCATAAATTTAATCTCTTCTGAAAATTTCCTCTGTTCTTGCAATTAAAATAATGCAAAATTGCAGAGATATATAGAGCACAGTACAGCAGTACTAACCCTCCTAACTTTGTACGGCAGCTAGAAGCTCCCTGCAGACTTTTTATTTTTCCCTTGATTAACAAGGTTAATTAATTACAGAAATTTTCATATTAAATATCTGATCTAATGTACACTAGAAAATTATAAGTCTTTCCATTGTTGGGGGGCTTTGAGTCATATTTAGAACAAACACAGGTACATTTCAAAAAATAAAAAGTTGCTATAAATGCCATTACATTTCCAATTGCATTTTCTGGAGGCAATGGGAGCTTTGCCAGAGGCTTCCAGGGAGCCAAGATTTCACCCCTGTGTTTGAGGTCTCTGAACAAAACGATATCTCCCTAACGTTGTTAAAACATTCTTTTTTCCTGTAACAAGTAGGAGCAAATTGTATTTAACCAAGTCGTCATGTATAAGACATGATTGTCTATATCGGTCGTCTTTGAAAGGTCATAGAGACTTAGAGGTCCCTAACAACTGGAGAAAGGCAAATGTTGTACCCATCTCTAAAAAGGACAAGGTGGGGACCTGGAAGAACTAAGAGGACCTTGTGAGATTCAGCAAGGACAAATGCACAGTGCTGTCCCCAGGAGGGAAGCACCCCTGCAGCATCCCAGGCTGGGAGGAACAGCCATGGGGGCCGAGTGGGCAGCTGAGCAGGGGCCAGCTGTGTGCCCTGGCAGCAAGGATGGCCAGCAGCCTCCTGGGCTGTACAAACAGGGATGCAGCCTTTGGACTGAGGGAAGAGATTATTTCCTATTTCTCAGCACTTGTTAGACTATATCTAGACAGTGCAGACAGTTTTGGGCCCACCAGTGCAAGAACGAGATTTACAAACTGGAGTGAGTTCAGCAAAGGCCCCCAAGCTAGATGGGGACCGGAGCACTTGCTCAGTGAGGAGAGACTGAAGGAACTGGGCTTGTGCAGCCTGAGGCAAACACAGCTTCAGAGGGTAACCAACAGCCCCCCAGTACCTATGGGGAGGTTAGCAAGAAGATGGAGTCAGGCTCTGCACAGCAGAGCAGAGAGAGAGAACAAGAGGCAACAGGCATAATTTGGAACAAGAATGGTTTGGACTGGATATAAGGAAAACCTTTTTCCCTGTGAGGACAGTTGGGCAGTGACAGAGACTGCCCAGAGAGGTTGTGCAGTCTCCATCCCTCAAGGTTTTCAAGACCCAACTGGATAAAGCCCTGAGCAAGCTAGTCTGAGCTCAGAAGTGACCCTGCTTTGAGCAGAAGGTTGAACTAGAGACCTCTTGAGGTCCTTTTCAGCCTGAGTTATCCTATGAGCCTATTCCAGTATCCAGGAACAAAGTTCCTGGTGACAGATCTGGGTAAACTACGCTGCAACATCAAACCAGTTTTTAATAATGTTGTAATTGGGAATTTTCCATGTATACAACGTTTCCATGTTTACAATGGAATTCTCTTGAGAGAGAGCTGCCTGAACTGAGAGAAGGTGGTGAAGAAAGAATATTCCTAGATCTTTTTGGAGAACCTCTACGGCCCTTACTCACGGGTCCTTATACTGGGATAGGACAGGGATCCACAAAACCTTAAGCCCTTCTGTATTTAGGCACCTTCTGGGTAAAGATTGTAAACTCCTATTTTTGCAGATACTCTTTTCTCGACAAAAATACAATTTTTTTTATTTTGTATATCACACGCTGTGGCACTTAAGCTGAGGGCTTTGAGGACTAGAAGTTCTGTGGGGCAGGAGAGAAGGCGTTGGAAAAAGCCCCTCTCTGCAACCTGGGGACAAGTCTTCGTGTTCTTCTGCGGGATTGCTTCTAGATTTTGCATCAGCTGGCCCGAGGCTGCCTAGCTGTACACGTGGCTAAAGCATAAAAAATGGCTGTCATCTTTCTCACTGAATGTATTTTTGCTAATAGAGGCCCTAACTACTGTATTTAATCTTAAGATTTTCCGTTATACATACCTGGATTCTGCCAAAAAAAATCAGGCCCTTCCAGAGATGTCAGCAAAACCAAACCTACATGTGGGCTCCAGGGAAGGCTTAGGCATGGGATGGACACTGGGGTGCTGACCTCTGCCGTGGGGGGGTGTGACTGATTCCCTTGGGCCGTGGGAGAACTCGGTGTCTGTGGTGCATTTAACTGTTCAAAATACAGATTTTGTAGTTGCCCAAAAGCTGGTGAGAAGTCTGGTGGAGCAAATGCCATAGACACAGGGGCCTGTAGTCATAATTAGAAGGTTATGTCTGATAAGGATCACGTTGAAAGCGTGTGATTAAAATTTCCAAGGGTTTCTGTTGAAGCTAATTGTAGCTTGAATGATATAGTCAGTAGGAAAGTACTCATGTCTTTGGAAATTAACTATTTTATAAGCAGTATGAAGGTGCATTAGTATTTTTTGTCCTAACCATAGAGCTAACCATAGAGTTACACAAGTTTTATGAAGTCAAATATAAAAACGAAAGTTCTGTCTCATCTTTGTTTTGGGTCTTACCCAATTTGGGCATTTGATTTAGAAAATTCGTAAATCAAAATTAGTGAAAAGATCATTATCTATTTTAGGAATACTTCTTTTCAAATTAGAATAGTATTCATTGTCTTGGTGGCTTTTCCTAACATGGAATGCCATTTCAAGCATGTGTTAATACTGTTAAGCTTTCGCTTAAGATTAAGGTTATACCTTAAATATTATAAGAGTGATGGGATTCAGAGTATCATGGGGTGCAAGGCTGTATGCATAAAACTGTGCTCTGGTGAAAATACAGGATTTCATATAAGAAATTCTCTTTTTCTTTTTTTCATACCTTACAGGTTGTCATGAACAGAATTGTTGTTTCTGTAGGTTAGAAGCTCCTCAGATGTGAGATACTCTCTGTTACTACCTGTGCTTGGTGTCTTTTGCGATTTTCAATTGTCTGCTTTTAATGTGCTGCCAAATTACCATACCAAGCTGAAGATGTTCGTTTACATGTTGCTCTCCAAGCAAACAAATAGCAAAGAAGCTATTTCCTTGACCATTTTTTTTACAAGTATCAAGCAGTGTATTTGAATTTCTGTTATTACCCTATAAACCTTTTTCTGATTATTTTCACAGAAATGTGAGAATAAATTTTCACAATAAATGTGATCTAAGATTCAGTACTTTAAAATATCTGTATTTTCCAATACTTTCAACTGTTCATTTTCATTCTCTTCACTGAAATTCATCCTTACAATTTTTTTCTGCTTTGCACAAATGCACATCTGTTTCAGAGTGTTTATATATTACTGGAGAAAATGATATACCTAATCACAATTCTTATGACGTCCCTCCACTTAATACAGCTCTCTTATTTCATTTACGGAACCATTTTTCCCCAGTGTAACATGTCACCACCAATACTGCATTTGATGATGTTACACATCAATCTTTTATGTGATGCTAAATCAAAAAAGCTCTTTGTAGTCAACTTTGGATGTTTCACTCCTGTCAGTTTTCATTGTCTTTCCCGTGAAGAAGTTAATCATGTTAGTTAAACACAATTTTCTATTTATATATCCATTGTGACTAGTGTATATCTGTTCATATGTTTCCCAGTTACCTTTCCAAATAATTACCGAAACAATTTTTATGTTTTAGTTTGCTTTTAATATAACAAATCATACCTAGGTAGCATGTATTTGGGAAATCACTTAACTGAGGCACTGGGCCAACAGGGGAAAAATATTTAGGAGATATCCTAATGTTACAAAGAGATGTAATTGTCAGGGAATGGACCTCTGACATGTTTACCATGTGTTATTTAACCTATCACTGTCAGTCTGTCTGTCCTATGTACATAAACTCTGATTCTGCATTAGCCACCTATAAGTACATTACTGCACCCAGTAACCCCTATTTAACCCCTCTTCTCAGGTCATTGAAATAGAAGTCAAAAGGATGTGATCAATTACTCAATTAAAGTAGATTGTAATCTATCTAGGTGTTTGCATAGCACCTACTCCCTTGTATACAATTACTTCTTCTCTTCTTTCTTCCCCATGCACTCACGTAACTTAAATGTCTTCCTTTTTTACTCTGGAGAAGAATGAATAACATAAAAACCATTCGCTTTTCATTATTAAAGTCATTACAGCTAGTCAAACACTTGCTGACCAAATGTTTTTGGTTGGAAAACACTCATTTGAAAATACCACAATAGTTTTTGTCTAGAAGTTCATTAACAAAACTGAAAACTTACATTTTGTTACTATCGGCACTTGGTTTTGATGCTAAAATACCGAGTAATCACTCCCATCAAAATTAAACCGTAAAATCATCTACATGTTTCAAGGGCAACACTTACCTAAAATTCCCCTTTGTAGGAAATGATAATGTCCCAAGTTATTATTCCAGTTGGGAATCCAATTTCAAAAGGTGAGAAGTAATCATGAAATAGGTTACCTGCAGAATCTATGGCTATGGGGTTTTCTGGCTGCCCTCATGGCAGCCTAAATGGAAGGGACATGTTTTATTCTCTCAGGCTACTTGGAATATAATATTGCCAGTCACCTCTATAGGTTCTTCCCTTTGACACTTACAGGCAATACCTAATCAACTGCTGACAACGGGGGTTTTTTCTTACTATCGTGTCTAACTTACAAAAATGTTACTCTATTTTGATTCAAAGTCCTGTCACCTCTTTGCTTTTTCCCTAGGTATCAAACCCATAGCTGTACTTTAGTATGCTTTTGTAACTCTGCTTGAAGAGGCATTTGTAATATCCTCGCATCATCTGCTCTTATTAGACCCCTGCCTGACCTTTGCACCTCATACAATAAATCTCTCTTTCTTTTCAGATCTCATGCTATCACCCTTTTCTTTGGTCTTAATTAAACGCACCTTTATGATTTTTTTGCCATTTGATACCACTTCAGAAGGCCTGCTGCTCCTATATCACTGTACGGGATCAGACCCATTGTAGGGGATTCTGTTCAATTTCACATATGATCCTTTATGGGTCCTGTACATCTGTTGGCTTGTGGGTTTTTTTAATAGAGGTAACAACAGAAAGAGTCAATTTATTTTACACCTGTTCTAGTTGTCCTATTAGTTGTCCTAATTATTGTTACTATATTATACTTACTATATTACATTATTTTTACATTACTAGTGGTGATATAGTTGGAAAGTCTAGAGATGAGCTATTCATGGTCCATTGTGCAAAGAGCTGTAGCTGACTGATAGCACTTAGAAACCTCTATTTCTATTTCAAGTAAGCCTGAAGAAAGCTTTGAAGTTGAGCAGTACTCTCAGATAGAGCATGGACCCTTGAAAGGCAGCAGTGAGAGTTGTGTGCTATTTGTAATATTTTAATACATTATTACTTTATTTCTTGCGCCTGTGGTGATATGCAGCAGACACTCGTTTTCAGCTTCTTCCGTCTCACCAAGGACATGTCCCTAGGCACCTGGGAGTGAGATTCTGGTGAACACAACAGAACCCAGAATAAAGATACAGCTTATTCCAAGTAACATTTTCATCTAATATAAAAATATTATCCTGAAAAGTGTTGAAAGAATAATGTTACACACAGCCTCTGCCTGTTTAAGAATGCCAATAAATCCATACAGGAAACATTAAAATCGGCAATGACCTACTGGTGATTTTTATGCTACAATTTATCTAACAAGCCTTCAAGCCATATAATTTTGCTGTTAAAGAGCAATGACTTTTAGTGGACTGAGTTCAGTTAACTGCTGACTTAACTTTTCCTCTGTATTGTAATTAAAAATAACAGCAGCTGGAAGAACAGTTTCTGCACTTGTTTGTTTGCACAGCTTCTGAGAGAACAAAGTGAAAATCCCAGATTATTGATGTGATAGCTTGAGGAGCCTTCCTGTTTACGGTCTCTCGACCGTGTCTCAGATTAAATATATTTGGAGGCCAAAGGCCAAAATCCTAGGCCACAATCAGACATTCTCTGCAGAAATGACAGTGCTTGTTTAAATGCTGCTGCCCTCCGCCCTGCACACCCCCCCCCAGCCCTCTTTCTCTGCATCCCCAAAGCAAAGATGCCAAAACAGATTGTGTAAGTGGATCTGCATCTTCCTGAATCCAAATACCAGAAATACCAGGTAAATTTAATCTGCTGTGAAAAGCTGTTTAGGATACACTCAGTGACTTTGCAATGAAGACAGTATGAGTCCTCACATGAGCCGTTTTGGACACGCTGGTGTTTGAGGCTAGGTTGATGTTGCTGTCAACTGGTTTCATGTTTTGTCCTTTGGCCTTCCCACTTGTTGAAGGTACTGTGAAGTTGTAGGTGGCTGCTATCTTCAGAAATTCCCCATTCATACTGTGTGTGACCCAGACGACCAGTGGTTCCTTCCCTTTTCTGCCACCTCACCGAAGCGCACCCTTCTCAGCGTCTCCCTTCACTCTTTTAATTGCCTTTGAAGAAGGCACAGAATTTTCCATTGGCCTCTTCCTCCCCCTGACAATTCCTTTCCAAACTATATTAACTGTTTTGGCTTAGTTAAAGGTAAGCTGAGGCTGGAGCTAAGGAACTCCAAGAGTGGTAATCTTACGAGTCAAGGCAGTTACAGGGAGATGGCATAGTAACTAAAAAATAACCAGACTGGCTGTGGAAATCCCAGGATTTTGCTCTCAAAGAAGCAGGGCACAGGCAGTGAGCGTGAATAAATCACACCTTCATTGGGTTCATTGACCAAGAATTGACTATGAACTTATTTGTCAGCAAACGTACAGCATTCCTGCACTGTGCCAGTGACCCAAATCCATTCTGGTGAGTCTGAAGGGATATGACATTTCCTTAGCAGACTATTTTGTTTGTGTTTATTTTACACTGTATCCACGGAAGGCACCAAATTGACTTACAGGGTAGCTCTTTTTAAAGTAGAAAAAGTCCACGTTGACTAATAAAACTAGGGTTACTCACGGAGAAGATACACAGGTGTCATGCAATGCTACTTTTGTGTTGCTGGTGTATTAAAACAGTATAACAAATACTTGCCATATGTTTCTCCACTGATTTCATAGCATAATGTGTATTGACATAAGGGATTAAGAGGAATACCCCACCTAGATGCCATTTATGCACAAGCAACAGTTTTCTTACTTCAGCTTCCCCCACCTGGCCAAACCCAAAGCTGTAGTTCTTTTAATGTCGGTTGCCCTTTGTTAGAGCAACAGCTCGCACAGTGAATGTGGGAAATGGCCAGGGTTCTCCTGATGGAAAGATACCTTATTGTGAAATATTAAAAGGAGTCTTTGCCAGCCAAAATTATCTGCACAATTTTCCTCTTTCCCTGAAAAATAAAAAGCCTTTAGAGTCTGATGTACAGTGGGTCCCTTTGGTTTGCAAATCTGTTGTTACTGTCTTTACAGAAAGTGTGGAAATTCTAAAAATGATACTGAAGGCTGCTGCCCAGCACCAACTTTCAAAGAAAGCAAAATGGTTTAATTTAAAAATCAATACTTTGGGTTTTCATGTCAGAGTCTTCAATAAAAAAAAAAAAAACCCAAACAAAAAAAACCCCAGTTTTAGATATGGTCAAGATACTACCTACTTCGTTGTGCTGAGAGGCTGAATACTGCCAAAGTCTTAACGATCCAGTGTCTTACAAAGGGAGATGTTTTTTACTGAACCCAAAGCCATAGTGAACTGTGTTATCGTCCACTAATGGCACAGAGGATATTTGCCAAAGATGCTGACACTTTGTCAAGACAGGTAGACAGATGGACTATGGCCCAAGAAGAGCAAACTTGTTTTGTTAATGGCAGAAGAGCTGTTCTTTATTCTTATCTTGATTAGGGTCAAACTCTGGCAGCCTTCTGCAGCATTTGTAGTGCCTTACCCCTTCAGTAACTGAACTGCAATCCAGGAGAAAAGGAGCGTTATTCAAGGCAGGTAAATAGAGCAGAACCTGGCCCTCAGTCAATAAGCAATTTGCAGAAAGGTCTTTTAAAAACGTTCTGTGAATGACTGTTTACTTGCCTTGAGGCAGCAAACAAAGACAACCTCCAAATCCCACTGTAGCAATTGGCAAGTGTAATCCTAGCCAGTGTATTTCAGTTCATTTCAAATGCACTGTCCTAAGTGAAACGGGAATTTCAAGGAAGCAAAGTTAAAAGATGCTGGCAAATGAATCTCTGCTACAAAGGCTGAAATGGGGGATTACAAATGAGCGATCCCTTTAGTTAGCCTGCTAAATTGGTGTGCAGGCCTGGAAAAAGAGAACAATGAACACCTCCTGACACCAGGCTGTTTGTCTGGTGAGTATCCCTCAGTGCAAATGTTGGTACTGTGTGAGTATTTTTTGTGTTTCTATAAAGTCCTAATGAGCTCCTTGGGTGAGAGTGAAACCCTTTGCTTTTTCACACTGTGCTCAAGACCCTTAAACTTCATGGGGTCAGGCCTAAAGAAAGGGTAATGGACCATGAGGTCCAGCTTAATAGACCCGATATTAACACAGCAGCAAGAATGTCACCAAATGCAAAGTTTAGGGCAGGCAATGAATGAAGTATTTGTTACACTTAAATAATATACAAAGATTATAACAGAGTAGTAGCACTACATCAATGTCATCATGCGGGACTTTGAAAATCCCCCATGTATGAAATAGCTTTGCAATGCATCCTTGTATTATAAACACCACAATTTACCTACATGCCCTAAATGATTAATTACATTAATGTGTGTTAAATGTCATACCTAGCCAATAATATTCATCAGAATTCCTCGTTAATCTTGGACCTCAAAAAACCTACATGTAAGAAAACCTTCTAGTCTATCATTGCAGTAAGAGAATATTTGCATATGAGAAGCAAAGAGTTTATTCATTCAGTGGCTGAGATTCCGGTACTGGCAGATCAATGATTTTATTGGAAAGTGAATGAGATTTGTCACTTTTAGGTTAGTCCTGAAATGCTTATTTGTGCAAATAATGTTTCATCTGACTAATGAAGTTAATCGATAACTCATGCTAAATTATGAACTAGTGTGGGGCCTGAGCCTTCTTTATTCTAACATTCATTATAATATGAAACAATAAAGTAGCACGTGCTAGTGAAAGACCTAATTAAAGCAAAGGAATAAATACAGTTATTTAGGAACACCAGGGATCAGCAATTCAACAGTTTATTCAATTATTAGTTAACTTCTTTTCATAAGCATATGTTTGTAAGTCCATAACTGCTTAACACTATATTTGAAGTAGCCCTATATTAAACTTTACTTGTAGATAAGGAGCTTTTATTATTGTCTCCACCTTGTACTGCTGGAATAATTAAAATGTAGATGTAAATAGTGATTTGGTGGGCTTTCTGAAAGTGGCAAAAAGGCATTTCTAAAAAAACATTTCTCACTGGGCAAAGTTTACTTTCTCTTTTAATGACTAACTGAGAGCAAAATATTTTCCAATAGTATACTTCAAGGAGCAGCTACTCTATAGGGAGTGTGTACTGTCCATTTGAAATAAGGCCCCACAGAGATGTATGGTGCTTGAAATGGGAAACAGAAAAATTAAGCAAAACAAATATTGATAAAGTTAGTTGTTATATTTAATTTGACAAAAATAAAAAATTCTTTTTTCTTTGAAAAAAATAAAATTTCCAATATGTAGATGCCTGACATCATTCTGACCGGGCATTCACCAGTATGTGCTTGCAGGTGATGGGAACAAAGAATGTCCCTGACCTGCTGGGGACTCCAGAGGGACAGGAGGGCTGGTCTCTTCTCTGGTTGAGCAAATGAAAATAGTGGAGCAGCATTGCCTAGTTTTCTGCCATAGGACAGTTGCAAACAGGTTAGCTAAAATACAGATTTTTTTCTTCCTTCTGAGGTTAATTAAAGGTTGCTAGTTTGACGGAGAACAGGTCCTCTTCCTGGGGTGCCTTTCTTCCCACAGGGACTTTGTGTAGAAACTCAACATGCTGCTGAGGGTTCCCCAAGCTGGCCAAGGAGGCAGCCGGAGATGCTGAGCTGGGCTGGCCCAATGTCCAGAGGTGGCAGCAGAAACTGCACAAAACTGTGGTTGTCTCGCTGTGCGACTCAGGTGGAGACCTCCCTGCCCAGCACGGAAGCTGGGCCCGCGACAGTTGTGTTTCAAAAGCCAACTGATGAGCCTGTCTGCATTTGCAGACTTCTCAGGCTAGAACAGCAAGCCAGGCTGTATGATGGAGGAGGGGGCTATGAAAAGCAAAGAGACAAATTGCTTCACTGACCTCTCTCTCATGACTGCTAGAGAAAGATGGGGAACCAAGGTAATTGCCAAGGCACTCAGAGAGGGTTAGTATTACTGACTTTGCTGCCTCTCACAGAAGTATGCGGTGCTCATCCTCTATTTTTGAAAGTCAGTGGTTCAACAATTCATTTAATCATTAAAACATCATAAAATGTAATAATCCTTGAAATATTATTATTAAATTGTTTTGAAAAAAATATGCTTCTCTATGTTTTAAAACTTAGGAAAGCTTGTTGAACTCCTGTATTCGAATATAATTTCCCAGGCTTTGGTATAGCTCAAAGCTTTGCATGGAGAAGCCCTACATGGCTGAACCTAGTGCTTTCCAGTAGCAGCACCCCTGGCAAGTTACCTCCAGAACAAGGCCACCATAGTAAAGAAGATGAGGTTCTGCTAGACCACCACGCTGGATGGACATACGGCTCCAGTGCAGGAGTATGCATGTCTGCATAAATTATGAGCTTACATTTTATCAATACTGAGTGAAATTAAAGTAACATCTTCAAAACGCCTTCCCTGACTTAGGACTCTGTTTCATTTGGGATTTGACTCGGGCACTTAAAAAACCAACTTCCTCCATCTGTCAATGAGGACATACTCAGAGATCCAGGACAGTAGGTGCCTCTTTCCCCACGGCAATGTGAGCGAAGTGACCAGAGACTAACACATCAGGAGAACAAAGCGACTTTCAAGTTTATCATCTCAGGTTTCTTCATACCATCCATGATTGGTGAACATATGTTGCAGCCTTGAAAGAAAACAACAACTTTGCAGGATTTTAAGCTTTTTATTGAAAAATTATGAACTCAGCAATTCAAAGTTAATTAAAATCTGAACCAAACTTTAGGAAAACTAACTGCAATGAAACAATCCAGTTATGAGTCAAGCTTAATGAGAATCAAAGTAATTATTGTATAAATAAAGTGTTATGAAGTCAGAGAGCTCACCCAGAGCAGTGGGTGAAATCATCAAGGAAACACTGTGCGCATTTAATCATGAATTTATATAACACAAACTCAGAGGAAGACTTGAAACCTGCTCTCAGTTCTTGAACAAGTGGTATGTGAAGTATATGAAATATGAGTATATATGAGTATATGAAATACGCCTTAGCTAAAGCGGCAAGTAGAGGGGTTAGGCTTTTCTGTCGCTTGTTTTCCACAAGTTAAGGTTAGACAGCTTCCTGCTCATCAGTTAAGTCTTCTAGATTGCTTTTCAGGTGTGATTTCAGGTGGTGGGTTTGATATGCACTGATTGAACACAGACCTATGTTCTTACTTTTCACAGTCTGGCTCAGACCATGTGTCTCATGAAGTCTGGTGTAGATGATGCAGCAGTTAATGAAAAAGATAACATCTTCAGACTGTACGGTCTTTGGAGCATGAGGGTTAAAGCTGTGGTCAGCCAATTTCATTTCTGTTTGATATTTCATACCATGCAGTTTGCTTTAATCATGAGGCTCCTCAGGCTAGCATGGTATGTGACTTCTTGCTGTTCTCGTTTGGCCTGAAGACACTAGTGTTTTCCAGAGAAAACCATGTGTGCCAGGTTTTCTAACTCTATAAGAAAGTACAATCTGTATTCAGAAGCACATACTCAACTGGACATCATTCTAGCATGCAGCAGACTTGCATTCAAAATTTAAAAATCATGAACTCCAAAAGAGGTGACTCCAGAAATTGTTTTATCTGTCTCCCGCTTCAATATGAGGAATAAAAATCCCTCCTAAGGAATAAGAACAATGTATGCATATATATAAACATATATATTAAAAATATACAACATACTTTAAAAATACTAAACTTGCAAAATACAGGAATCTGAAGTTTATACGTGCTAAGTTTTATTCCAGTCTGTATCTCGCTGCCTAGGTATGAGGGCTTGACTTGTGTGTCTATGAAAGTTATGAAAAGGAACTAGTTATTTTGCAAATCTGTTATATTATGCAGGGCTCTGAAGAGCAGGAGTATAAACACACTCATAGTCTCTTACGGAACAGAAGCAGGATGTCTTGTAAGCAAGGAATATGCTTTTATAACGTTTTTTCTCTCTGAGGAGCTGTATAACTTCTGAATTATATTTTAACATTTATACTACTACTAGTGATAATAATAAAAGTCAGCCAGATACCACTCTATCTTGCTTTACCATAAATCCAAAAAAACTATTGTTTATACTGTTCATACTGTTTATACTGGGTTTATACTGTTACAAATAAATAAGAGAGATCTAACAAACTCTGAGCAACTGGAGCAAACTCTCCAGAATGTGCATTGCTGTGTATCTTGGATCTTGAAGTCTCTTGTATTTAGATTGTAAGTATTCATTCCAATAATGTGTTATTTCATGTATCACTCAGCTTTTAGCTGAATTTTTTCTCACTCTCAGCAGTCAAAGAAGCACTGTAACAGCTCACAGAGTCCAGAACAGATCTTATCAGAGGTGGTATATCTCACTTCTGGTGATGGAGAGAACAGAAACGGGATATAAAAGCCAAAAGCGCACACAATTCTAGCTTTGTAGGAAGCCTTCCTCAGGAATGATGTAGTGTCTAATATATATTCTCATATTAATATACTTAGATTAATAACATATGGCATTTTGCAATAGTCTGACAGCAAACATAGTACAATCTTCTACCTGACAAAGATGGCAGAAGAAAAATATAGCCATGACCTGTTATCCTCTTACATTCCTTTGCAATGACAGAGCTCAGTAAATTTATTTCTGGTAACAGCCTTCGCACAGGGCTGGGCGCTAACGCCAACAGACAAATCAGCTGGCAAACGACTATGCAGGGCTGTGGCCCGGTTTATCACCCAGCTGCCACTGAAACCCTGGACTGCATCTGCTGGGTGGAGAAGAATGTGTAGGGTAAGGCTAACTCGACTTACTTCAAACTCAACTCACTTCAAACTCAACTCATAATAGTGACGAGTACAAGTAGATGTGAGCCCAAACTGAAAGGCTTGCATCTGCTCAAAGTTACAGTGTAAACAATTAAATTAGCAATATCCTTTCCTGTAATAGCTTGATTTGTTCCAGGAAGACGGTGATTTCCCCAAAATGGTACAGCGGAACCTGTTTTTTCATTGTGAAAAAAACACCCCATTTTTTCAGTATAGCAACGGTAGCAAGAGCTCTGCCCACAAACCTTTCCAAGAGTATAGGTAACCTGGGGGAAAGGCCTGCCTCTTCAACAGCCAGTGCCCTGGACTTAGATTGTCTCTGCACTAAATGTAAACTAATGGTAATTTGCTTAGACAGAGTTAAACCAAAACCAGTGACAAAGTGAAGAATAAATACTCTGGTCTCAAACCTAGGCAAATCCTCAAAACTTTATATTTGAATGATCGGAATAATGGATCTTCTCTTCCAAGCGTGAAGGTGCAAAATGTGTAACACCAAATATTTTCCCATCAACTTAAGTACAGAAGGGTCTCTTCCTTCTGCCCTCGAAGAAGCATCACATCAATATATCTTCTCTGTTTGTATTGTGCTGGAGGGAAGCTTTGTGAGGACTCTGAGAGGCAGCATAAGACACGAAGGCGGTGAAACACTGGCACAGGTTGCCCAGAGAGGTGGTAGATGCCCCATCCCTGGAAACATTCAAGGTCAGGTTGGACGGGGCTCTGAGCAACCTGATCTAGTTGAAGATGTCCCTACTCATTGCAGGGGGGTTGGACTAGATGACCTTTAAAGGTCTCTTCCAACCCAAACTATTCTATGATTCTATGAATCTATGTGAGCACAACTAACTTTCCTCTATTTTTACAACCCACGAGACATCATTTCCCTCTTAGGCAAAATCAAACATCTGAATGACTCCTGTATCATGGCTGCATCCTGTCTGAATTCCTTTTATTTACATATGGATTTGCAGTCTAGTGAGTCACAGTAAGTACCCTTCTGTCACAGCAACAACACGGACAATGCACTTCTCGTGGCTGAGAGGAAGACTGTAAAATATAAAGGCAAATACTTTGAATCCAGTTACTTTACTTCAGCGCACAGAATTTAGGGAGATTATTTTCACATCAAAATGGTGTCCTATAGTGGACCCCATAGGGCCCTATAGGGACCCCATTTCTTCTGTTAATTAAGGCAACTGCTTCTACGTAAGTGTTTGGCAAGGGTGGGAATGCTGGATGAAGATAACCTCCATTTTAGATTGTTATTTTCTGGGGAAAAAATAGCGCCCCTTGCAGAGACAGAGGAAAATGTGTTGAACTGAAAACATGTAATGAACACACAGCCTCTAAGCGCCACTCAACAAAAATCCATGTTATCCAGCACACAGGACGCAGTTTTTGCATTTGAAAGCAAAGAGAGGAGCAAAATCCCTAAATGTTATTGCATAGTCCTGCTTCCTTATCTGTTGCTGAAGGAAAGTTCCTATAGGAGTTCATCTGCCATTACTTTAACTTGGTGGCTCTCCGTGCCACTTCTCCTTCCCTCACTGTAAATTCAGCCTACACTGAGACCCAGCTGGTGAAAGCAGCTGCTTTTCCGCCTGCACCTGGGGTTTCCTTGCTGAAAAGGGGGAAATGGGCATGTTGGGGTTGAGGAAGGAGCTTACCAGGCACTGAGAGTAGCTGGACATGGCAAACGGGAACTTCCCTACTTCTGGTTTTCCACTGATGGGAGGTCCAGACAGACCTTGCTTCAACAGGACGAGATGGGACATGCCTGAACAGGAGCTTCTAACAGCACTAAGTGAATGAAACTCAGGGAATTACCATAGGCTCCCAGGCAGCTTCTCTTATGCCCTCGCTCTCCTACTCAGCTGTGCTGAATGAAACTTACAGTGGCCCAGCTGAAAAGAAAAATATATATAATTTACAAAACAAAACATGGGGTCATGCCTTTATTTCTTTGGTGTGGTGGATTTCATGGGCTAGAGTTGGAAAGGGAAGAAGGTAAATCTAAAAAAAAAGTTTAAAGTTGACTGAAATGTTCGGGATTTCAGTCTTTATTTTGCCTATTTTTTTAAATGTTGCCTATTTTTTAATTCTTGGTATGAGGACCCACAGGAGGAATGGATGGGACCTCTATGAGTACACTGCACCAGGGCAGCTTCTCCTTGTTGCAAATTTGCTTCCAGTACATAGATGTCAAAGAAGGACTCACTGGGACCAACACCACCTCTTTTGAGGAATAATTTTCCAGAAGTCTGTTTCTCAGATTGTCATGCAGTGAACAGCACTGCTGTTCCATGTTGCACCCCACCAAGCTGGGTTGGCAAACCTAAATTTTCAGTGTTATAAGTTCATTTGTGCAAGTGAAAGCTTTTCTTTCCTCTAAAAAATCATGTACTGGGTAGAGGAATAAGTAACTGGGAGCCAAAATCTGACCAGCACTTGTGTATTTTCTTGTGTATTAATGCTTTGCAGGGGAAAAATTACCAAAGCATTCTTATTCAGTGTAAGTTATAAGTTAAATCCAGTTTACTAAAGGAACTTACATACACAGGAAATAAATCAGTATATTCAAATGCAGAGTGCATACATGAGGATATAAATCATACAAAATGTTTTCCTTCTTACATTGTGTGTGGTCAAATTTACATCAAAATGCCATCAAATGTCTAATACTTTTTAATTCTTTAAAGGCCTCCAGAGCTTTAAAACAATAATTAAAAACTTATTTTCCTAGAGAAACATCACCTAACCTGCTCTGTTTAATGACATTTCCAAACCCCAACCTGTTAGTGTCTCTTTTTTCCTCTTCTTTTTTCCTTTTTCTGTTTTCTCTCTTCTCTTTTCTTTCCTTTCTTCTTTCCTTTCTTCCCCCTTTCTTCTTCTCCCCTTTCTTCTTCTTCTTTCCTTCTTCTTTCCTTTCCTTACTTTCTTTCTTCTTCCCTTCCTTCCTTCTTCTTCCCTTCCTTCTTCTTCTTCCCTTCCTTTCTTCTTCTTCCCTTTCTTCTTCCCTTTCTTCCCTTTCTTCCCTTTCTTCCCTTTCTTCCCTTTCTTCCCTTTCTTCCCTTTCTTCCCTTTCTTCCCTTTCTTCCCTTTCTTCCCTTTCTTCCCTTTCTTCCCTTTCTTCCCTTTCTTCCCTTTCTTCCCTTTCTTCCCTTTCTTCCCTTTCTTCCCTTTCTTCCCTTTCTTCCCTTTCTTCCCTTTCTTCCCTTTCTTCCCTTTCTTCCCTTTCTTCCCTTTCTTCCCTTTCTTCCCTTTCTTCCCTTTCTTCCCTTTCTTCCCTTTCTTCCCTTTCTTCCCTTTCTTCCCTTTCTTCCCTTTCTTCCCTTTCTTCCCTTTCTTCCCTTTCTTCCCTTTCTTCCCTTTCTTCCCTTTCTTCCCTTTCTTCCCTTTCTTCCCTTTCTTCCCTTTCTTCCCTTTCTTCCCTTTCTTCCCTTTCTTCCCTTTCTTCCCTTTCTTCCCTTTCTTCCCTTTCTTCCCTTTCTTCCCTTTCTTCCCTTTCTTCCCTTTCTTCCCTTTCTTCCCTTTCTTCCCTTTCTTCCCTTTCTTCCCTTTCTTCCCTTTCTTCCCTTTCTTCTTCCCTTTCTTCTTCTTCTTCCCGTTCTTTCTTCTTCTTCCCTTACTCTTCCCGTTCTTCTTTCCTCCTTCTTTCCTTTCCTTTCGTCTTCCCTTTCCTTGTTTCCTTCCCCTCCTTCTTTCCCTTCCTTCCGGTCTCTTTTGCCCCTCGGTAGCCGCTTCCGCGGCTCCGCTGGCTGGAGCGGGGGGTGAGCGAGCGCCGGGGGCTCCGTGGCCGCGGCGGTAGGCGGGAGCATGCTGCCACCAGCAGGCTGACTGCGTCGCTCTGGGTTTCTCCCCCTGCTGCGCAGGGAGCCGGACACAGTGCCCAGCTCCTTGGCAAAGCTCGTGGGCGTATAAATAGCAATGAGAGAGAACTAATGAGCTACTCCAGGGCTGCGTATAAATTATGGCTAAAAGTGACTTTAGTTAAGTGGCTATTAGTGCCCACACTGGGCACGCATGAGCGAACGTGTGGGTAATCGCACTAACGTGACTGCCACAGATCACATAATACAACGGTGGAAATCACTCCACGCTAGCGGCGATGCTCTCAAACCGGGATCAAGAAACTAAGAAGTGCCCAGATGAAATAACTATGTACTCTTTCTTATAAGATCATGACAAATTGATATTATTTATCTTATTAGTAAAACATTGTGTTAGGATTTTTTTTTTTTCAGTTACTTTCAGTGGCAGATTAAGTGTATTTCTAGGTTACAAACATATACGTGCATACTGGGCAGATGGAAGTCTCCTAACGCAATTGGGGTCACTGGAGCTACCTCAGTATGTGTCAGTTGAAGAGTTTTCCCTCAGAATTTCTCTGTAGAAAAACACTGGTACAACAGCTACGTGCTGCACTCACATAATTTATTTAATGGTTTTTTTTTGAAAAATTTATACCTCAAAAAAAAATTTTATCCAAAACTAATGAGGAGTTTTCTTTTTTCTAGAGAATCTAGCTATCCAATCCTGGACTATTCAGCTGACTTTTCCCATAAGGATCCATTTTTATAGACAGGCACACATACTCTGTAAATAAAACATACTCGTCTCTACCGATCTGTGAGTCTCGGTTCTTTCCATTGCCGTTCCTTGGTCTATCAGTGATTTGTCCTGTCATCTTGAGAGAGTGTCTTAGCCTCGCAGTGTCTTGTAATCCTTAGATCAAAATCAATTAAATAATCGTCGGGAGTCATTAACCTCTGTGGGATTGGAAAGGAGTTCTGAAGCATAATGGGCTTTCCCTCCAGCCGAAATACCTAATGGCATCCCTTCCCCCAGAGAGTGCAATAACAGCTGCTGAGGCTTTCTAGTAACAGCTTGCTTCCGACAGCGGTGACTGACATGACAGGGGTGAAGCAGCTTACAAATGCCATTTTTGCACATCCCATCTCGATACCATCGTTACACACGCCATTATATGGATCCTAATGAACACTAGTTACTAAATTACCTATGTTTCTATGAAAAGCCATCCCAGGTATGACTGGGGAAAAGGCTCATCTAGAGTTCTGATTAGCAATATAATTCATCTAGACCCCTTAAAACCCCCAAATATCCATAATACCGGGTAGACAGTTGGCTCCTTCACTGAACTCCAAGATCCTCTGAAAGTGGCCGATGTGGCAGCAGGAAATGGGGACAGCTGTATAACGTTCCTGCGTGCTGACACGCACGGCTGAAGAGTCCGGAGCTCCTGAAAGCAGCCAGAAGACATGGTTTGCCCGTGCCCATCGCTCTGCCTTCCTGTGCCCTTCCCAAAAGCCAGACAGATCCCAGCAGTTTGGCTTACCTGATGGGCACCTCTCCTGAAGAGGCAACTCCTCCATGTCCAGATATTCAGATCCCATAATGTTTGTATGGCCATACCCATTTTGAAATGTACGGCCAAATGGAACAGCCAAATTTCAAGGGCTGCTCTATTTTCTTTAAAACAAACACCTATTTTCTAGTTTTATTAGGAGCTAATGGGCAGCCTTTTTCTCTTTTGTACTGGTGGTATTTATTCTGAGAATATTTCCTCTATTAAGCTGTTCTATTCACAAGGGAGAGCGGCGCCCCTTTGAATCTGTGAGTGCATTGTACCACTGGCCATAACTAAAGCTGCCAGAACCATCTGGTAATTCATTCTTAATGAAAGCATATGTTTAGGAAAATTATCATTTTTCTTCGTTTTCTGTCTGTACCCCGTTGGTGTCAGCACCATTTTCCCATATTCTGCACTTCGAAAATGATAAACACATTTTAAAGAGTAAGCCTAGCCTGGATTTTTAGGGATGACTGCAACTACAGGCAGTTCCAAAGAGCTCTAGGAAATGGAAATTCGCTAAAGAACTAACTAGTCCCACAAGGCTCAGGTTAATGAATGCACAAACAAACTTCACAGGAGCTGCTGCTCATCTGCGCTTCCAGGCTTGAGCTTCCTACCTGCTTTCACTTTAATACACGGTTGCCCTTAGTGACTCATTTTGTCTGCGCAACCCCCTGAAGGCCTTCTACTACAACCGCCCTTTCCTTTTCTATACATGTATGGAGTCTCTTTAAACTTTGACCGCTTGAGTCAAAAGGATGCTTCGCAGGTGCTGGCCCTTTGACCTCACAGGAAAGGAAGGGTTTTCTCAGCTGAGGAAGCTATGAGGAAGCTTTGCAGACTATGTAGGAAGAGGCTTTCTTCAAGCAAGCCCAAGCTACTGTACAGGCAAGAAATGCACCAAAGAAGGAGGATCTAATGCTCAAATTCCGTTAGACCTAGTGGCTGGCCTTCCATGGTGCTTCCATGACCCACTACAGCTCCTTGTGGGACCAGAAAAAAACTCTGTTCCTGGCGTTCAAGGCTCCAAGTGCTACTTGAAGCAAGTTAGTCTGGAAACAGCATTACAGTACGGGGCAGAGGGAGGTTCCTCCAGGCGGATCAAGGTAGGAGCACGCGGGGGAGACACCCTGCTCCTGCTGGCTGGGCACAGCACATCTCCACAGAGAAGTGCTACCACTGCCCGCTTGATGTCTCCTAGCTCGGTGTGAAAGTAGGGGAGGAGAGGTGGGGTCCTTCTAGTTGAGATACGAAACAAGCGCCGGCTATATCAATGTTTATCTGTTGCTTTTGCTACTGTCCTATTAATTATTCATGGTATGATACATTGAAGGAGTTTTAAATTTTTTTAATAGTTACAATTTCATTTTTTGACATTTTTTTAAACCATTTTCACATGTTTTTAAATGGTTACAATTTGAATTCCTCTCTGCTTGGCAGGACCCCACCTCTTGCACAGAGCCTGCTAGAATGGTGGCAAGATTCTACGGAGAGATGCTTTTCCTTTTTGGATATAAACTGGTATTCACTGTTTGGAGTCTTACTGGAAGTTTCTTTCAGGAAGAAAAACTGATGTTGAAGTCAGATCTGTTCCTGACTTTTGTCCTTTTTACCTACAAAGACTAAAACCAAAGTTATCAAAAAAGGGCAAACACTTTCTTCTCAATTTCAAAATTCTTTCAGCAGAGCTCTCACAGAAAGTCGTCTCTGGCTATAGAATTTTTATGAGGCCACGTGCCTGATACTTGGTCTGGTTATCTCCTTGCTTTTCTGATGTTTCTGTGTCAGCCTGTGCTAGTTTTGCTGCTTCTCTTCCCGTCTAGCTCCATCAAACCATGCCCACACCTCTGCATTTGTATTCAGCCCAAAGCAAACCTTCTCTTTTGTCTGGAATCCTCACAATGGTGTACACTGCCATGTTCTTGGCAATAGCTCTTCTTGTTTCAGCTATCTAATTCCACGAAGGAGCTTTGCTCTTTCTTATATTTCATTCTGAATGAAAAACAGCTGTTAGGACCAACTGCTACAAGGAGATTTTTGTCCAAGCCTTAGCCTAATGCACCCTAACCCTCACTGAAACCATCTTTCAGAATGAAATTCTGACTTTGAGATTCGACCTTTACAAAGGTCTGAGGTTCCTAGAGAAAACTTCTTGCACTAATTGGATATATCAAAGTTGAAAGTTCAGACTATAGAGGCAGAAGTGTTCTTCTTCAACAAAAAGAAATATAAAACCAAACCAAAATACTGTACTGTGTTACTGCAAGGCAGACATTACAGCTGGTCTGGGAATTTCAGGTGTATAGCTGGGGGTTGCTGAGCACCTCGGTTTGTTCCCCTCATGACCACAGGAGACACTGGGCTCCTCTGCCATCAACCTACACGTCAGTGCATCAGTCTCAGCTCACAACCAGCTCTGCCTGGCTGTAATTTTAAAAAGCAGTGCTGTCTGGTGTCCCTTAGTGTGGCAGCACACTCAGATGTCTCTTGCACGACACAGAGCATCACTGTTCCTTCTCCCTGGAAGGCCACACCAGGAGGATGATCCCCAGAAACATCTGGGAAAAAGCAGGTTTAAGTCCCTTTGTGGGACCAGGAGAGGTGCATCTCCGAGGGCAGAAGCACTACAAACATGTGAAGGATCTCCAGGGCCCTAAGCAGAGAAGCATGAACAGAAGGGATGAAAAGGGACCAGATTTCCCTCACGCCAGCATAGACACGTGCCCCCCTCCCCTATCCCTTATAAAAGAGAGGTGGATGGATGGATTCCCACATTCCCCAGGAATGGGGTGGGAAGGTTTAAAATCCTCATCTCCTCCCTGAAATATTGGAGTGCCGTTCACAGCCCTCCAGACCAGAGCAATGGGATGTTTTCCTTCTGGCTTGTACAACCTCCTCTGTGTTTTAAACCAAGCCCAAACAAACCGAACCAAAGTCCATTTTATCTGTGCTGAGATGGACTTGAGACTGTGTGTGGGTTCAGCGGGAGCTTCTTGCTGCAAACAGAAAGGGTAGGTCACTGCCAAGGCAGCCCACTGCTGGTCCGTGTGCCTGGCTAAAACGCCACGTCCTTCTTCTCTAATGCACGACCTTGTGTTAAAAAGGTCTTACCAACCGTCAAAACATAAACATGTGTTGGCACACATGAGGGAAGTTAACAGCACTGCATCCGCAGGAAGCTGCAGCACGTGTACGTTGGTCGATGTGACTCCTCAAGAGCTGCTGGTCGCATTGGGAAGCAGAAAAATCACTGTGCGGATGCAACTTAGTCCAGCGCAGAGCAAGACATTTATATTCAGTGACTGAGAATAAAGCTGGATGCAATATATTCTGTGTCGTTTCAGTGGCAGAGATCCACCACTCACAGACACGATCAGGGAAATTATTTTATAGAATTTTCCTTCTCTGTTGTAAATGATGTAAATACTGTATGGACAATATAAACTGGTTTGTATTGCACACACACAAAGTCTGCTGTTGAAAAAATTTGGAAGTTGTAAGGTCAGGGATGTCCAAGTGAGAAAAGGCTTTTGTAACTTCCATCCTGACACTAATTGCAGTTACATTATAGAATACTATTTTTGCCACAAACCCCTTGCTTCACCCATCAGACAGAAAGTAGGACCCACTCAAAGAAGAAACCATTTGGCGTTTTGCTTTAGCCACGCTATCCTGCATCTACCACGGTCCGTGAGCAGGGCTGTGTTCAACTCAATTTCCCACGGGCTCTGCTCTGACACTCCTTCCCTGAAGTGACTCTGTCCCAAGCACTTATTCAGAAGGCTTCCCATTGCAGGGCTCCAAGATTATCTTATTTTAGCTAGCTAAGGCTCCATTCCTGAGCACTAGTTATTATATGGACCTTTTGCACACATAATAAATTATGTCTAATTATGTTATTGTTATTATTGCTGTTGTCGTTGTTATTTTTTCCCGTAAGACTTAAGGGGAAAAAGTAGCATCATGCTGTTTTATGGAGTGTAAACTAAAGTATACTGGGTAAACCCACAAAGGATGTGCAGACAGCCAGCACTTTGGAATTTCCTACATTCTTCTCAATTGATATCGCAGCCATCTCTTGTTGTTTATTTGTTTTTAATGTCGTTTTAGAAAGAGTGACAAACAAAGTAGTTTGACATGCCACATTCCTACAGCCAAGTCAAGTTGCTCCGGCTTAAATAACTGCATCAGAAAATAATGGATTATTGAAAACAATTTTAGCAGAAATTAACTTTAACAGAATTTTAGTCTTGTCCAGTAAAGGGAGGGAGGTTAAGAGAAACTGATGTTTGCAGCCTATGCATGGATAATTAGAAAGAAGGTAATCTCCTAGCAAAGAAGTAGATAAAAGTTAGTGAACCAGGTCAAATATTCGACTTTGCTGGAGCAGTTCATGTACACGGAGTATATGGCCAACAAAAAAAATCACTAAAAGCAAACACAACCTCTCGGGGGGTCTTGAGGCGCAGGGAAGGGCCCAGTTCTCATTGCACTCTACCCACGGTAAGATGAAGGCTGTGCTGCAGTACATCCACAGAATTTACTGTATCTGTTTAGAAACTGGACTTCATTGATGCAATACTAAAATACGGTGGTGAAACTGCAAATAAGCCAGTAGTGAAGGTGCAAATAGATGTTTCTGAAGTGAACTTGCAAGTTAATATAAGCAGAGTTGATTTTCTTCTCGCTTGTTAGCAGTAAAAGGCTGTAAGTCTATCCACAACTCTGCAGGCTACGCACAAAATTGATCAATGCGGAGGTGAACTCTTCACTTGAGCTGTGGTTACTGAAAACCATCAGCTGCTTTCAGGGGAATCAAAGTCGCTGATGGCAATACAAATACAGTAAAAGCATCCTGGCTGTTCTGAGGGGATATCACATAACGGGGAACCGATAGATCGTTCATCAGTAGCTTCCATGAATGTGTTGCTGTGAGAGTTAGCGTGATTTAATGGGCTATCCAGTGTGGATGGAGTGTGCACCAAACAAAAGGAATCTGCCGAACCGATTCTCTTTAAACTGGTTTTGAAAGGGCCACAGCAATCCTGTAATTTAGTTTCTGTATACGTCAGTATAATGCGGGAAATGATATGCAGGGCTATTTTGGGTTGCAAGGGCATATTGGCTTAGAGGGAGATAGCAACACATCAGGCATGCTATCATGTTTATGTAGCTTCTGGACCGGCTGGCTGGCATCGAGTCAGCTCATAGCTTGGGCAAAATAAGCTCAAATCTGTTCACACCCTTCTGTGCATTGGCAGTGATGTGTCTCCACTCACATCCCCATACTGAAACATCGAATTTAACAGAAAATATTCTTACGGTATTTAACTTTGGATTTACTGTTTTCCTAATACTTTTCCTTCGGAAAGGAAGGTTAGGAAAAATAAGAATGAAGAAGCAGGAGCTGTAGTGATTTGGTGTCTCAGATCCACTTCTGAGAATGGTCACACCTGTAAATGAGGAGGATTGCTTGCTTTGAAGCATTCATTTCCAGTTGCAACGAGCAGGGTTACTGTTCACCAAGCAATCGCAATGGCTTCAAATTGCAGATCTGGAAAACTGCTGCAAAGTGTTGAATAGATCTTCTGGTACTCTGCAGGATCACAATGTCGCCTTGATCACTGGACCTTCCGGTTAGGAACTTTGCTTCTGTAAGGAACTAGATGGGTATAACACCTGTCAGAAGGAAACTAGCTTTGAGCCGGAAGGGGAACAGTGACAACCTTTACCTGGAAAAATCCCGGCCACAGAGGAGCATGATGTATTTGCTGTATTTCCCCTGCCCTGGATTCCATACCTGATGTGAGGATGTTTCTGCTGCAGCCTGGGTGGTCACAACAAGGAGGACTTCAGGTCTTCACACGCCACCTTGAGGAACATTCTTACTTTTTCTTCTAGGACGTCAACAAGTTCCTCATCTGGATAGTTAGCCTTTGATCCTACAGTGCTTGAACCCAACTAGCTGATTTCACGATCCTGAGAGTCAGGAAAAATTCTCATGCTATTTCTTACCTTTTCTTCCACAACCGTCCCCCAAGCCATTTCTGAGTATAGGATACTGGCACAGTCATACCTTCAGCTTGACCAGCTACTGCTGGTTTTCACCTCAGCCATCAGGTGAGTCCTTTCAAAGGCTTTTATTTCTTGTTTGTGGAATTTTATGTGCCTACATTTAGGGGATAACAAAGCTCCATTTCATTACTGTTTATCTCGCTCTTGAGTTTCTCTGGGCTGGTAATAAGTCAGAGGCAAGTTGTTTGTAAGATAGCTCAGTAAGAACGTGTCCATGTAAAGCCACATTCTGCCCTTGTTTACACTCTGCAGCTCCAGTGGTTTCACTGGGGATTTGATGGAGGAAATAAGGTCAGGATGCAGCCCTTTGAGTCCAATCCTACCAAACTTACTCCAGCAAAAAAAGCTTGTGGGTTTCCTCCTCCTAATACCCAACGCAATGGAAGGAAACATATGCTACTCCAAGTGACCATGGAAACTGGTGCCTGGGTTTCCAAGGTGATTTTCTGGCAAGAGGCCGAAGCAGGAAGCGGTAACAAAACAGGATCCCGGGCAGCAGAAAGCATCCACGTCCCTGGCGATGCAGCAGCCTGCGCTGAGGAGGCTGAAGCCACAGACACAAACTCCTCACTTTAAAATCACCGCGGGTGATTTTCACCACAGCAAAGGATGGACCACTTAGTCTGCGATCCCAGCTTCCTCGCACGTCTATCTGTTTCCTTTCCTACTTCTGTCTGCTGAATATCTGTCTTATCCCACTAACATCTTAAGGCTCATATAAACTTGCTTTTGATAGAAAACAAAAAGAGAAAAATGACATGGGGAAAGAAAAAAGAAGCTGCTTAAAACCGAGTCATACCTTGAGGTTAGGAAATTCTCACACTCTGCAGACATATATATTTAATGCTTCATAGCAGTAAACAAGAGTGGTTTTCTATCTTGCATTTTGCAAGGCATGAAAGATATGTGAAAAAGGATCAATTTCTCTTTCAAGTGCAATGAGGAGACTTTGCAGAGCACATTGGTATTCCTCCTGGGGCTCCAAACCACGGTACAGTAGAACCTCTCCTTCCACATCTTTCAGGAGGATCTGGACTCTCCCTATCTGCCTATCAGCATAATTCCTTCCTGGAGCAAAGGTGAAATACAGTGAGGTGCAACCTGGCACAATGGAGTGAAGAAGGGTCGGTGACCAGACCCTGTCCTTTTGCAGAAGAGAGGAAGGGGCGTTGATAGGCACATACGGACAGACATATGTGCTCCTCCAACTCCTGCACAAGTGTTACAACCTGTCACAGAGTGCTGTCACATCATGAATCGTGGAGTTTACTTATGTACACCACTTACATGACCACAAGCAAGTACAGACATAGCATCTAAGAGCAGAACAATCCAGCAGCAGGGATGTTGCTGAAGATTAGATGAGGGACTGTTGCAAATTAAGACCAGCCCCAGCAGGAGAGCTACTCACCCTGATATAAAAAACCTGATCTGGAAATAGCAGACAGCTGTTTCCTTTCTGCTGGAAGAGAAGGAGCCAAAGGAGTCTGAAGCTTCCCTCTACCTGTTGAGTATCAAAATCGTAAACATGAATCAAACTGTTGCTAACTGGTTTTTTTGTTCATTTATATTCATGCTTTCAGCTACAAGTAAAGCCGTACGAAGCTTGATTGCCAGAATTTCATTAAAGCCAGAAGGTCCTATTCTATCCCTGCAGGATAAGGTTATTCACAAGTTATTTTCAGATTGCTTCATTGGATAGAATGGATAGAACCAAATTATCCTTAAAAGTGCTGTGAAGTATTTTGACATTAAGTCTTCACTTATTGAATTGTGGGGTTGATTTCAGAATTCGTCTTCTTCCCTTCTCTTCAACTTTTAATGGAAAATCTGTGCTTGCAATTGGTGGAGATGTACAATAGCAGTTGCTGAAAGCACTTTGTTACCACAAACACAGAGCCTTTCTGAAAGCATGCGGAGGGAGCACTTGTTTATCCTGCTGGAAGTACAGTAAAAATGAACACTAGCTGCAGTGTGGGGTGCATCGGCCACTGCAGGAAGGGGCGACAGTGATGATGAGGGGAGGGGATGTAACCCCCATGAGTTAGCCTGACTGTGCCAAGACAACCCTTTCTGACCTTGTCATCGATAAAACTCCCATATGCATATTTATCACAAGGTAAGTCCAGTTTTTTACTCCTCTGAGAAGATACATCCCACTGTTAGCACTGTCCAGGATAGTTTGAACACTCAGTTATATAACATGCTTGTGTGTATTCCTCTCCTTTACTTTCCTACCCAGTCTCTACCTGCACTTGGACACAGTAATGCTGTGCTACACTCTAATTAGTTTAATGATTTCCACGGGGTTCAGGCCAGTACTAAACATAGCTCTTTGCATCTTCTCAGAGCACAAAATCTGTTTGCAGCCTCGCAAGTGTGGGACATACCTTCTCCATCAGTTGAACGTGATGCCCAGATACCGCAGCTAATTTGGAGCTATATCCCCATGGTATATCTCCATGCAAAGGGCAGCAACACGCAGAGGTACTGGCACAGCCTTTGAAAGGAGGAGTCATTTTAGTAATGTACTATACCTGAACTAACTAACCCACATGGGTGACTTTGCCTTTCATACCACCTACCTATAGTATTGTTTGTATTCTACTGAGCTCTTGCAGGGTAAGGCAGGATGAGTGAGAAGATGCTCTCTCTTGAAGAATGACTAAGATTTGCTACAGTCATTTCCTGTGACTTGGGGATATCCAGACAGACATGGGACTAAACTGTTTTGTTGTAAGTACAATTAAAATATCATAAAACTAATATAGCACACTGGAAATGAAATGATTGTATGCAATTGTTCGTAATTCACCTGGTGAAATAACCCCATTAACACCCTGAAATTTAAATATGCTGAAATATTTGAGGTGAGACATTTGTGTTAGAAAAATGAAACTATTTGAACTCTGAGTCTATTATTCTGAGATATCCACTAGCCATGCATAGACCTTTGCTAAGAATGAAAAGCTTTGTGTTAAACAGGTTAGAAATACCAGACAAAAAAATTGCCATGTAATTACTGTGCCTACATCCCATACTAAGGACAGCCAGTGAAAGAAGGTAAAATGAACACATAGGTAGGAGCCAGCAGAAGACTTGGCAGTACTTATGAGACTTCTACATAAAGTAATTACACACGCCACTGGTCTGAGATCAATTATTTATATCCGCTTTTATATATTGTAGCTCACATTTTATTGGCAATTGTTATTACCAATTCACTTCAATAGAGGGCAAAAGAGACTGAAGTTGTCATCTCAGACTGGAGGTTGCATGCGAGTGAGAATTAAGAGATCTCAGAGGATTACATACAACTGGAAACATGACCAAAATAAAAGAACTGTACAGTGTTTGGGCAATTTTAATTTCCCTTTCACTGCTCTGTGAATCATACTGAAGTAAACACAAGAGCTTGGTGAAACAAAATGAGCCCCAAACTCTTCACAGTCATTTTTCTCCAGCCTTGAACGGGCCTGTAAGCACTGATTTAACAGTACCAGGGAAAATAATATGGTTTGATGAACTGGAAGTACGTTCTCCTACATTTTCTTTCGCTGACTTTTAATGCAGTAAATTTCTGAATAATTTGGCGCTCTTAAGGGAATTTCTTGTAGGAAATGACCATTTTATTTGTTTTTATTTTCTCCCTGATTTTATTTCTCCAATAGTACAGGGGCTTTGCAGGCTGCCTAATAGAGTGGTTCAAAAGGTCTCTTTTCTGTTCCTGAGTTTCAGACTCTTTCAGTAATGCTTTAAAATTCACCTGCTTTCAGACGCAAAGGTACAATATCCCAGCAGTTATTAAAAAGTCTAATGTTTTATGAAATGTGAAATATTAGACTTTGTTTGGTCTCTGGGATAATTACTTCTTTCATTCCACCTAAGAATGCAGAACAGAAAGACAGCTGTGTTCTCTGCTCTGCAATGAATCCCACCACTTTGACCTTCATATCCTTAAAGAATTCATCACACAGTGATACTTGTATCCTGCTATTCTTCCCAAATTTTGTCTTCACTGCTATAATTTGCTGTAGTGGCCTTAATACAGTATCTTTCAATAACTGATGGTTTTCCCACAGAAGTCTTTCCCTCCACCTTTTTTTTTTTTGAGTACACTTGACCTACCAATACTCTACGTTTGCTGACTGTCTGCTTCCTTGATGCTCATGGTCTTTATTCTGCTATGACTATGGTTTAAGCGGTATGGATTTTATCCCCCAGCAGTTCGCAAGCACTGTGAAAGACAACATTTGAATTCAAAATTATCTTGACAAATGAGAAAGAGTTGGTCAAATGAGGAAATACAATAAAAACAAGGGGAAAAGAATGTCCACTTAGAAGCAGAAAATCAACTACAGAAATACAAAAGGGGAAATAGCCTGACAAAGAGCTCAACTGCAGAAATTAATCTAGGACTTACTGCAGAGTGCAGTAGAAATATGAGATGACAACGTGATACTGCTGCAAAAAAAAAAAAAGTAATTGTTGCTCTGGGATATGTTAGAAGGAGCATCACATTCAAAAGGGTACAGCAATTGTATTCATTGTGGGTGAGTTCTTACCTGGAACACAGTATTTGTTGTTGGGCACTGTACCTTAAAATAAAGGGTTAGGTAGTGAAAGGAGGTGTACGAAGGTACTGACTTGTAACGGAAATATTAAGATGGCAGAAATGAAGTATGAGTAGATATAGCTGCATAGGCACAAGAAGAAAACCACAGAACAATGTAAAATGGACTATATTAATAACCAAGGACACAGTCCACAAGAGTAAAATTGAGGACTGTTGCCTGCGTTAAGCCCGGGAGGCCTGCGCTCCAGTAAAACCCACCGCAGTCTACCTGTCAGCAGAAGACCCTACACTCTCACAAAAGGAAGATGGGAAGAAGGTTACAGCACATCACGTATGCCATTCCTTTTCCTTTCAGCCCAGCTGGAATACAGACTATGGTCTTAAGAAACTCGGAGCAGACTTGCCTAAAATTTATGGAGGTGGAAGTAAGCAAAATCCTGCTTACTTCCTGCTTACTTCAGAATCATGCCATAGTAATTTCTAAGTATAAAAGGCCTGTCCAAAAATTAGTTTGTCCTTGTCTAACAGGTGTGATGAGGACCTGATACCTGGTGTCCACTCACAGAATCGCAGAATGGTTAAGGTTGGAAGGCACCTCTGGAGGTCATCTGGTCCCACTTCCCTGCTCAAGCAGAGCCACCTAAAGCCGGTTGCCTAGCACTGTGTCCAGGTGGCTTTTGAATATCTCCAAGGATGGGGACTCCACGGCCCCTTGTCCTCTCTGTTGGACACAAGTGACCCAGGCCAGACCACTGGAACACTTACATCTTGGTTCTTGTGAGTACGCGGGTGTAAGAGTGTAAGTGAATAAATCATTGAAAAAAATGACTGTGAGTGGGTAAAGCCCATGTACTTAGAGATTTTGTAAAGTAATATCACCTTCTCCCTCCACAGAGTCTCACATGGAGTTTTTCACGCTAACTTCTTAGCAGAGAGGAAAGCACAGACAGTGGTACGTGCTGAAAGGCTGAAAGACCTGGGTTTGTGTAGTCCGGATGAGAAAAACTTCAGAGGAATTAAGGTGATATTTTTCCATGTGTAATACGTTACTATTAAGAGGACAACAACCAGCTGTTCTCATGGATGCTGGGAGAAGGACAAGAAGAAAACAGCTTCAACTGCTGCCAAATGATTGTGGCTGAGTATCGACGGGAGTGAAACCCTGGCAAGACCTTACCTGGGGACCTTGTGGTCTCCTCACCAGAGACTGTGAAGCACATGACAGGCAAATATTTATCACCAATGTCTGGATATGTTCAAACCTGTCTTCCTGCTGGGGGCTGGACCAGACCGGCGATCAACAGCACATTTTTGATGCTCAGTGCCAGATTTATTGCCAAAGACCTTGTGACTGGGAGACCCTGGTGCCAGCCCAGATCCATGTCAGTTACAGACTTGGTGCCCGTGCCAAAGTTTTGTCACCACTGGACTAAACAATCTCTTTTAGTCTCTTCCTGACCTGTGTTGTTACGGTTGCTATGAAACCCCTACTCATGGAAGCGATTTTTCCACTGGCTTCGTGGACTTCTGCTCTGTTTCTTACTACCAGGAATGTTAAAACATTTTTATTTCTTTTTCAATAAAATTGAAAACAGCTATGCTTGAACTGAGGGCGGGGGAAGAATTTGTTTTAGCCTAACTTTTCATTTCAGCTGACTTTTGAAAAACTCTGTCTGTCAGCTAGATGTTATACAAGTGCAGTTCTTTGAGTGGATCTTTTGTTATTATCCGTCTGACAAAGAGATGGCAGCAGGGTGGTGCTGTTGCATTTTCCTCTTCATTTGGTGGTGGTTTGTTTTTGGTTTTTTTTTTTAATCTCTGTTTTTCAGGAGTAACCAAGCCAAGCTTCTGAAGCTTTGGTGATTTGCCAAAAGTACACATGGAAATATTTGCATCAGGTATAAAGGTTTTTTTTAAAAAAAAAAAAAACAAATAGCTATGCATTTTCAAAAAGTTTTGGGGGAATTTTAGATGCAGTATTCCCATGGCCTTTTCAGATAACTGCAAAGCTCTGCTCTAAAGCCAGCTATGAGATTGAACATTCAGGTACTGAATGCTGAATGAAGCTCGCAATATCTTTATGTTCTTTAATTGCTGGGAGAAATCTTATAGTGAGAGCAGGACTGAAGAGGTAGATGCTCTACCTGTATTTTTAGGAGGCTCAAGTTAAAAAAACAGGTTGTGTATAGCCTCCTCTACACTTTTTTTTTTTTCACTTTGCAGCTTTTGTATTATATTTTCATTCATGAAAAGTGAAAATAGGAAGCAGGTAACTAAGGTAACAATGGTGTCCCTGGTGTGTATCCAAGAGTGCACAAATCCCACATCACAGTAGCAAGCTGTATCTTGTCCGTAACAATCCCCGTTCTCCTCCCATCCCTTAGGAAATAAGATGTCACCAATGGGACCACAGTTTGGAGAGGACTCACAAGGAAGGAGGGTACCTGAATATTACACCATATGGGTATATAAAGATGTCAGTGCAACTGTTTGCCGGACACATGGAAACCATGTGGTGTCTGTGGCTGAGTCAGTCTGGGGTAAAACGCTTCTGGCAAGGAGCGGGGTAATTCACTCTGTCCTTGTAACCTCACTAAGTGTGACACCTTACAAGGAGTCGTGACAACGAGCAAGGCGCGTGCTGAGATGGCAGACTGGCTGTGTCACAGGGCGGCACGCTATACATCAAACTTGGGACACAAGAAAATGCATGTCTTACTGTGTGTCATTACCCCCTACGGGGTATCCCCCCATCGTATTGCCCTCCTTCTCCAGTTCAGCTCTATGCTGCTTTCTTTACCTAACAGAGTGAGAAAAATGCTCCGTGTCAGATGATGCAGATAACGCTCATTTGCTAATACCGGTGCTGGCATCAATAAGGTCGGGAGAGGTAGTTTCTGTTCTGATGAATTCACCAATGTCCTTGCAAACTACTTCTCTTTTCAGGCGATCGATGTGAGCAGCTCTTCGCTAAGCAGAGCTGCTTCAAAACTTCCCAGTTAAATTTCTCAACTAATTTTTGTCTGAAAGCTCTTGCACTTAGACTCGCTGTACTGACGTGACCCTAAACAGCAGCTGCTTGACAACAGATAACCACATTAGCAAGCAACAAGCTTATCTGACAAATGGGTTTTGGTCCAGATTCTTGTTTGTACACATCCTGGGTCCTGTGGGCCATTTTGGTATCAGCAATAGACTAGAGACTGAAAATAGATTGCTTATAGGGATTTATTGCTTTACGCAGAAGAAAAAGGGTTTTCTTGCTATTTTCTCCTTTCCCCAAACAGGACTGCCCTGTTTCTTCAATCCATTTTTCCAGTCCTATTTTCATTTCTTCCCACTATTCAAGCTCACTCCAGTTCCTCTCTGGGCATCCCTCCAGACATCTTTCCATCTGAGGAACTCTCTACTTTTCCCCCGGAACCAATATATGTGAGTAGACTGGTAGATTGCTGAGCACTCAAATCCCTTTTTGTCAACACTTCTGCCTCCTTGGCATTTCCGCATAGTGACAGTTCTGCATTCCCTGTATTGCAAATATCTCCTAGTTTGTATCTGTCGACAAAGATGGAGATGCGGATAACCCCTTGCCGGTGAAACAGTCAACTGAGTTGAATACATAAGCAGAGCTCTAATGATGGGCTTCTTATTCAGTCCTTGAGCCATCCCCTCCAACTTCTGCTACCTTCTCCAAATAACTCTGCCAAAACTTACAGGTTTGGGGTTTTTTACATATGTGGGCTTCGCATTTTCAGAAGCATTTAGCAATGGGGAGTCCTTCAATGCTTGGGTGCGTACTTTGACATATTTTAAAAAGACCCAGGGGTTTCACTCCTGACCCAGTTTTCAAAAGGTGAACATATGGACGAAACCAGAAGAATCTTTGTGAAGTCTTCACCCTAGATCCTGTTAAGAAAAACTGTTCCTTAATTAGTTTTAAGATGGTGTTTGGTGAGCTTATGATCTGATTTGATAGGACAAGAGGAAACAGCCTCAAGTTACATCAGGGCAGGTTTAGATTGGATATTAGGAAAAATTTCTTCACCGAAAGGGTTTATCAAATGTCGGCACGGGCTGCCCAGGGAAGTGATGGAATCACCATCCTTGGAGGTGTTTAAAAGATGGGTAGACGTGGTGCTAAGTGACATGGTTTAGTGGTGGTTTTGGCAGTGTTGGTCTCGACGATCTTAAAGGTCCCTTCCAACCTAGACGATTCTATGATTCTATGATCACGTATATGAATTCTATGATACGGCCAACTGCAAAAAACAGAACAAAACGCACAATGAGTAAGATAATGTTTTTCCAGCTTCCCTTCTAATCATTCGGAATGGTGATAACGAGGTACATAAATGTGGCAGCGAACGACCTCGGCCCTTCTCTGCCCCAAGACCAGTAGGTGCCTTCTCCCCGTTCCGCCAGCTCCGGCGAACTGCAGGTCAGTTAGCGGCCGGTAACGATGCGAGGGGCTGAGGAAATCCAGCGCTGACCGTCTCCGGTCCCGCCCAGAGCTCACCCTTCCCGAGGATCAGCGCTGGGCGGGCAGGAGCTGTGCGAGGCTGAGAGCCCCGGGACGGGCTGTGACCCCCCCCCGGCGCTCAGCCCGCCCGGCCAAGGGCGCAATCGCCGCCCGGGA